>JAODUH010000163.1:3606-13950 GCA_027564835.1 Typhlichthys subterraneus | reverse complement strand
AACACACACACACACCCCTACACTTACTAACACACACACACACACACACACTAACACACACACACCCACACCCACACTAACACACTAACACACACACCCACACTAACACACTAACACACACACCCCTACACCCACTAACACACACACACACACACCCCTACACCTACTAACACACACACACACACACACACACTAACACACACACACCCACACCCACACTAACACACTAACACACACACCCCTACACCCACTAACACACACACACACACACCCCTACACCCACTAACACACACACACACACGCACACACACACACACACACACCTACACCCACTAACACACACACACACACACCCACTAACACACGCACACACACACACACACACACTAACACACTCACACTAACACACACCCACCCACACACACACACACAGGGCTCACCAGAGAGGTTCTGGTCCAGGCACTGCACCGCGGGGTTCCCATGGCGCACATCCTGCCTGCGGTAGCGTCGCCGGGCGTTGCCGGGCAGGTATCGGGCGCAGGCGTCCCCGTCCCAGGCGCAGTAGGGGTCTCTGGCCAGGCAGCACTCGGCACACGCCGTCCCGTACGCCTGGCAGCGGTGCAGCCTCACTTGGGCCACGCCCACACCCCCACCCACGTACAGGGCTTGCTGTTGGAGTGAGGGGAGGGGAGGAATGGAGGAGGAGAAGGGAGGAGGAGAGAGGAGGGAGGGAATGGGGGAGGAATGGAGGAGGAGAAGGGAGGAGGGGAGAGGAGAGGATGAATTAAGGAGGAGAAGGGGGGAGGGGAGAGGAGAGGAGTAATGGAGGAGGAGAAGGGAGGAGGGGAGAGGAGAGGAGGGAATAGGGGAGAAGAGAAGGGGGAGTAATGGGGGAGGAGGGGAAAGAGGAGGAGTAAGTCTAAGGTATTTACACGGCACTTGTTCACAGACAGGAGTCACACAGTGCTTACCAGTAAGTTTAACACAACCGAAACAGAACCATAGCACACGCGATACATGAGCAAAACATACACCTCCATGCATATTACACCCCACATGAGACGGGAGGAGAATAGGATGAGGGGAGAGGAGGCTGGGGCAATAGGAGGAGGAGAAGATGCACTCCACAGTCTTTAGGGGACAAGGAATTGGACTGCGTGCAATATGCTGTCATGACAACTCACTCTCTTGACGGAAATGTCCATGGATGTGATTGGCGTCGGCACCTGCAAACACAACATCAGTTATAGTCGCGTCTGAGGTCCAACGTGAATGTGAAGCTCTCGATTATGGAAAAATAATAATCATGATTATTTTGGTCGATATTGAAATCACGATTATTTAACACGATTACTCATTGACTTTGGAAAGATGTTGCATTTACTGCGTCTAAGAAAACAGTGAAACAAATGAACAAAAACAAATAAATGAGAAAACACAACTGTGAAATGTCCCATAATACTTTTCACTTTCACCCTCCAAGGGTGAGCGTGCCCCTGTCAGGCAGAATTCAAGACAAAATAAGAACGTGCCCCTGTCAGGCAGAATACAAGACAAAATAAGAGTTTACTTGCAAAACGTAATGTGAAAAATAATAGTTTTTTCTCCATTAAATTGTTTTTGTTAGTAGTCGAAATTGAAATCCTGATTAAAATGTGATTAAATGCACAGCCCTATGTGAAGCTATGAACCAACAACAGTGTCAGGACAGTCTGCAGGGCAGTTTAGTGGTGGGTCATGAGATCACTGCCACCCAAATGGTTGTGGGGTCGACAATGCAGTCTAACCGCTGCTGCTTACAGTAATACTTGTAACTGTATTCAATATACATGGCTTTGGATAAGTGTTTGCCAAGTGACCTAAATAACAAAACATGGAGTAGATACTGTATATCTGAAGGACAGCCCTGCAAAACCGTTGTATAACAGTTGTAAACAACTTATACAAACAGTACCCCACATAGCAGGTGCATTAGTGTGTGAGGACCACTGTCAGATGTGTAGATACATTATTATAGTGTGTGATACAGGTAAATTAATGTAGTGTGAGATGCAGGTGTATTTTAGTGTTAGAGGTGTATACTCTACTGTACATTAAAGACATGCAGCTCCTCCAGGACGACCTCCTCCGTCTCCAGGCTGTTCCCACCGAGCAGAGCGATGACCTTCAACACTGTCCCCACATCTAGCAGCAAGAAACACGCAGGGTCAAAGGTGAAAGGTCAAACAGAAATCTACATTTTTGTAACTTGATACCTGAAAGCCATGTTTTACTGCTACAAGTATGACTGTATAGGAGGCATCAGAGCACTTTTTACAGTGAATATCATGTATTCATCAACACAGTACATCGTTATCGTTATCAGACAGGTTTGATGAGACCACCACACACACACACTGACCAGTGCCAATGAACATGACATCATAGTGCCCGTCCTCCGCCTCCACCCGGTCCACCACGATCTGCTGCAGCCGGTAAGGGGTGTTGGTCTTCACCAGCACGGGCTGGCCCAGGGCCGGGAGCACCGGCCGCCACATCAGGGGGTGGCCCCGGGCGAACTGCAGCACCACGTCAGGGAAGGCCTTGGTGCTGCCGAACTGCCTGGCTGGCTGGTTGGTGATCTTACTGGGACACTGGAGAGCAGGGAATAGAATGCAGGATAAGGCAGGAGCAGGGAGGAGAAGACAGATGAAGAGAGAAGAGGAGGAGAAAGAAGTAAAGTGAGGAGAACAGAAGGATTGTGACGAGGACAGGAGAAGAGTAGAACATTTGAAAAGAACAGAAACACTGTAAACACAATAGTTTATGGACAATGACAGAAAACCTGGACTGAATCATGAATCTACTGCTTTACATTTATGATAAAGCCTACTGTACTTGGTACATACGTGTACGATATAAGGAGGTATAATATACTGCATGTTTAGAGTTTGCAGTGTATGTCACAGTAGAAAATAATATAAACCTGATTTAAATGAAAGATTTAGCCCTATGCCTGGAAGAGCCATATAGTACTCATTAGGAGAAGATTGGTATGGTCAGGTTCCACTGATCAGCCAGTGGCTTAACATAACAAGCAGTTGAGCTACCTTCACAGTATCTCCATATCATCACATAACCACGCGGTCAAACACTGTTTTCCTAGCTTTATCAAAGCAGAAAGTGATCCCTGCTGGATTTGGTTTCAAAGCAGCTGTGAGCACATTATAGAGTCAGAGGCTATACTGGAATTTGAATAAGAGCATTTCAGAAGGACATGAATTATCATTCTGCTTGAGAGGTGTAGAATTTGGAAGCACGTGCAGGCTCCACTTTCCAAACCAGCAGGAATTAACACACATGTGGCAGTGTTAATTGAGAGTTCATTTCTAGGTGAGTCTTATGCTGAATATTCTGAAGAATCAAGACCATTCCTAACATTGTATTTAATCATTTGTCCTATAGCTTTTATGTGTTACACTAAGAGCGCTTAGTTCTTCTTTGATATTTATAGCTATTCTTGTGATGAATGAAATACAAATAAAAATAATACTAGAAGCATAATTATATGTCCACTGCATCTCGGCGTGAGAGAATCACTCTCTAATAAAAGCAAGATGGAGTGCAAATTTGGAACAGATCCCAAACCCTCTATCAAAATGCCTAGCACAGAACCTCTCACAGAAGACTTTAATCTTAGGTTTTATTCATGCCAAGCCCTTGTATATGAAACACACTTCAAATTTGCCAGCCCATCTTTAATAAAGTGTGCTGAAAAACAAACTAACTGGGCACCACATAATTCTTTAAAGATGTTTGGGCCATGAAGCAGGATTGAACCTTTGTTAAACCCTTCTTGTAGCTTCTTTGCCTCATCATCTTTACTATCAGACTCAGGGTCCATTAGAAAACAAACGTACACAGACAGCAATACAACACATACATACATACAGTGCTGCAATGGCACCACATGGTAACAGCTCTACTCTACTCGCCTTTTTTGCATTTCCATTTGGCAAACCTTTTTGAGTGTCACCTCAGTCGAGGCTCCAAGCGCGCTGAGGCGATACCAAAATGTGACGTGACAACACTGAACACTACTGATGAGATTGAATCATCACTGTCATTGTCATAGCAACTGCAATTTTTTATCCACCTTTTAAAATATGACAGCACACAAAACCACGGAGTGATCAAATGACGAGGCGCAGATGTTGTTGCAAGCGATATGATAAATGTTACAGTGAGAGCTGGCTAAGGCAATTTGTATAATGCTACTGTAAGGTTGCATGTAGTCTGAACTGAATGTCATTCCAACAGTGTAGACATGATTACAAATGTTAAATAAAAAGGTTATATGATGATCAAAAGGGGACCACAGCAGCAGGCGAGGTGCGAACAGTCATGGTGACTATGGCGACCAGCTACATTGACACAGTATTATCCGCAGTAGAAAACAAAGCAGACTAAATTGAGTTGAGTGCAGTGGAAACGCAACAAATCCTGCTGCTGACAATGTGAATTAACCCCTTGTTCACCGTAGGTTCTCAAGTTGGTTTATGTTACATTTCATTTGAGGTATAGTTTCTCTCACAAAAAAAATACATAAATATACCCTATCTATACTAAACACAGCAAGAATTTGATTCTGCAATAGCTCAATTCTGCTTTTTGTTTAGTTTGAAGATCCTTGCCCTGGTATGTACAAGCGAAGGCTGCTTACAGTAATTACTTGTAATGATCGTGTATGCACCATAGGCAGAACTGTAGGGTGGAAGCTATCCAAACAGTGCAACCACCTCCATCTCAACTAGCAATCACCTTGTAAGAGCCAAGTCAGACCGAGCTGGGAGAGGAGGGAAGCAAATTTGGCAAACACCAGTCTACCCTTCGCATTTGTGTGTGTGTGTGTGTGTAAGTGTGTGTGTATGTATGCGTGGGTGTGTCTGTGTGTGTGTACGTATGCGTGTGTGTGTGTGTGCGTGTTCATGTGTGTACGTGTGTCAGCATGACTTTGTAAGTGTGTTTATACAGTGTAAAGCCCAGCTGTGCAGAGAGGAAATTGAGCCATTACAACAAACTGGAGTCAAGGGGAATATTTCAGAGGGGAGCCACCTCCATATCAACTGAGTGCTTCTGGGTTAAGTCAGCTGTGTCTGGGGCGATGTTTAGCATATCAGTATGTTCAAATAGTCATAGGGAACAACTTGTCCTATATAGTAACGATAAAGCTCTATACAGCCGTGTTCAAGCTCTAAATGTCCATCGTCACAGATAGAGAGGAATGCAAATAGGCATACATCTGACATGCCAGAGGAATTGTCACAAGTCCATCTGGGGAGCCATACACTGAAACTGTTTGTGAATGGCTGTACTTTCAAAAAAATACTTGGCAGTTGATTGGATGAACCATCTGGTAGTTTTTGCTGTCAGCACCACGGTCGCTCCTAAACCACGCCCGTATAGCTATAAACACGACGCTGATTGTAAAATTCAGTTGCTACTCGGACACATTAAAAGTGATTCCGAGGCTTTCCAGACTGATTCTCATGGCCAAATGAAACTGAAGATCGAGATCAGGATGGTCTCGCGAGGCTAAATAGGTATGTCCATAAATCAAGAGCAAGCTCTTATCAAGCAGACTGTCACCTTAATCATATTCTAAACATTATTATTAAACTGTACAGAAATAAAACAGCAACATGTTTCCATGTAGACCTGACTAGTAAAAACACATTTCTGAAATGCCATATAGATTTAACAATGTATAATATATACTGTGCTGTTAAGTAAACTGTACTGTATGTGTTGAAGATTGCTAAATCATAATTAGTACAGTTTAATTTATTTACATACAGTATTTGGGAAGTAAATTTACTTTATTTAAACAAAAGATTTGTAGTCTAAAACATTAAGCCATTTCTTTCTTCCTTCCTTTGTTTAAAGGCAGACCATTCCACTATATTATGTAAAGGTAAAGCTATAGTCAGCGATTGCAAGCTACATTTAAGCTAATACACTTTTTGTCAACAAATATCTTCTCGCTATCTTACCATTCTCTGTGCATGTTGAACAAATAATATGATACTTCTAGACAGACCTGGCTGTCTAGAAGTATCATATTATTATTATTTACACAAACATTTTTTTACTCACCTAAACTTTTTTCAAAAAAGATTTCAGACAGACAAGGAACAATTCGAGAATTAAATTCATATCTCATACTTACATAGAGAAACGCAAATTAAACCCCAAGGAATAAAAAATAAAGTAACATTATGTGTGTCTTTGATACCATGTTTTGTCAACATGTTCATGTTTTGAACATATCCTTGAGGACTACTAAAAAAACATGGCCTACAGTGGAAGTCAAAACCAATCTAAGGTCCATAAACAGACCTGGAACATGTGTTCTCTGTCTTTTGCCATTAAATATACAGTGTACATGAATCCGTCCTGGAGTTATTATACATACATCAAGGAATGTGGATTTCTAATCTCTTTTTAAGATAGAGATGAGGTAACAGACCCATTAAGCTTCATTAAAACCAGGAACCAAAACTGTTGAAAGATGAGTTACAGCAATGTACTGGAAGTAAGTGTAATGTACTCAACGGCATGCCTCCACGGACACACCGGTATGTACATGAGAACAAACATGTCCTTTTACCACGCCAGGTCTCGGGTAAGGCATTCTGCCCTCGTAGACCCCCCATTGGAAGTCAGGCCCCTCTCTATGGGCGAAGGGTCCGTGGAAGGCTGCTCTGATGTCAGCCATGCGGTACACACACACCGCGAAGCCCTGGAACACATTACTGCGGGACGGGAGGGAGAAGGACGATCGTTACAGATCTGCAGGGATTCTACAGTTAAGTTGTGTAACACTTTACATGCTGAACGCTTCTGACATTGTGCAGCTAACGTTGAGCCAATGAGCTTCATTGAGAGGCCAACACCTCGGTGTCTAGCATGTGTTGAAGGCGGCACACATCTCGAGGGGGTTCAGAGGGGGAGGGGGAGGGATTGGTAAGCACTGCAGGGTTGGGTAGAGAGGAAGGGGGACCACTCAGGGGTGGGAAGGGTGTGTGCTTGCAGCGCTTCGCAACAAAACGAGATATTTTGCAATTCTTGTATCCACCACAAGGAGGTGATGTGAGACACAAAATGATGGGTGTTCCTTTTAAAAATGTTAATAAAATGCGACGTAATGACAAACACAGTGCTCTTAGCAGCCTCAGCTAACAGAGATCATAACCCCCAACTTCCACCGCGCGCGTCTCTGTCGCGTTCCGGCTCCGTCACTGAGCTCTTGTCAATGCAAGTGCGCCTCCGAAGCATCCAACGAGCGTCCCAGGAGCGTCCCAGGAGCATCCTAGAAGCGGCTCTCTGTTAGCCTCGCGACATTAGCATGGTCTCACGAGGCTAGCAACGACGGTTCTGGGACGCTGCTGAAAGGCTTCCGTTTTATTTCACCGTGAGAATCAGTCTGGAAAGCCTAGGAATCATTTTCAATGTGTCCGAGTAGCAACTGAACAGCAGGTTGTGTTGATAACTATGGGCGTGATTTAGGTTTGCTGACCGGGAAAACGACCAGATGGACAACTGCCAAGTATTTTTGACAGTACCTGCCCTTTACAAACAGTTTAAATGTACGGCTCCCCAGATGGACTTCCATCCAATCTGGCATGTCAGGTTAGCTCTCCGCTGGGCTCCGCTAATAATAGGCGACAGTTACATTTTTAGATGGAGATGCTTCTGGGACGCTTCTGAAAGCGACCAACTGCCAATCAGACAAACTCATAATTTCGACTTGGATTGTTGCTATGGAAAATCATCGAAAACACAACAATACGCTCCGCTTCTGATGTGCTGGCGGTGGGGCAGGATGCAGATAAGAATGGATCGCTGACGTGACGGAACTTAAACGCGCCCGGTGGAAATCAGGCGTAAGTGTTGACATCGCCTGGCAACCGCTACGGGAGCCGAGACCCCCCCTCCCCCTCTCCCGTGACCAGGTGTGTTTTCCCACCTGATGGTGCTGAAGATGGCGTAAACCTCTGGGTTCCTCTCGTCCCTGGTCCTCAGCAGGAACACATCCTCTGGTACACGCACACGCGCACACAAACACACACACATGAAACCACCTGTGTGCATCTGTGTCTCACTATTCTAGTTGAAGTGTGTGTGTGTGTGTGTGTGTGCGTGTGTGTGTGTGTGTCTCACCCAGCTGGTCAAAGTGTGTGTGTGTGTGTGCGTGTGTGTGTGTGTCTCACCCAGCTGGTCAAAGTGTGTGTGGAGGCCGTGGGGGCCGGGTACAGAACACACAAGCCTGGCCTTGATGAAGGTGCTCCACTTGTTCACCAGGACTCTCTGACCCCCCACATCATTCTGGAGGCACACACACACACATGCACACACACACGCGCACACACACATACGCACACACACACACACACACACATGCACACACATACGCACACACACACACACACACGTGCACACACAAAAACACATTTTGTGTAAGTGTATATCTAAAATATATATTTCTCTGCTGGTATAATGCAGCGCCGCATTACAACACCTCAGAGAATGTTGCTGCAGGTTATACAAAGCGATGTTTTAAACGTCAATTACGGCCTCATGTACTAACGTATTAGCGCCAGTTTTAGGCGCATTTGCGTCGCACTTCGCGCCTAGAAACATGGCATTGTATGTACGAACAGCACATACATGTGTAAACCGCTATTCTGCCCGCTGAAGCAACACAGATCGCAAGTCACGCTGTTCCTATTCATTCACATGGGAGGGTCGAGGAGAGATTGAGTCAAATAAACGGGAGGAGAATGGGAGGAGAATGGGAGGAGATGCGTAAGGAGAGAGTGAATACCTATTCTAGGTTTGACAATGTAGACAATTATTGGAGACAGACCTCCAATCATCATATTATCAATAAATCAGTGGGGACCAGATCCTTAGATGCCGTCTATATTTGCCCCGCTGCTAAACAAAAGCCCCGGCTGTCCGCACGTATACGTGTATTTATTAATATGGCTGGAACACAGACCAGACTACTCACTGTGTCAACGCCACGTTTAGAGAGCGGTGCCAAACGCAGATTACGTGATCAGCCGCAAGATTAGTGCATCCAGTGTAAAAAGCGACGGCACAGCAGGCGGTATCTGCGGTCTGGCTGCGCTCACTTATACACTGCGCTCGCTAACGTACGCACACGAGGCCCTTAGAGCCAAACAGCAGATGACAGAAATATGGGATCCTGCTGTTGATGATGATGAATGGAAGTGATGCAGATGTTAGAGAGGAGCAAGAGAAGACGTGAAATTCTGTCGGGGAATGTACGGCACTGACTTTCAGCCAAGAGCACAGCTGTGTGTGAGAGAGAGAGAGAGAGAGAGTGAGTGAGAGACCCAGAAATGCATTACCAACTATGTCGATGAAAGAATGCTAAGAATATTATATCCCACAGTAATTTGACACCTGTGTGTGTGTGTGTGTGTTCATGCAAGCATGTATGCGTGTGTGTGTGTGTGTGTGTGTGTGCGCGCGTGTGTGTGCGCGTGTGTGTGCGTGTGTGTGTGTGTGTGTGCGTATGTGTGTGTGTGTGTGCGTGTGCGTGTGCGTGTGCGTGTGTGTGTGTGTGTGTAGTAGTAGGATGGAGCCATGCAACCACATGTTGCTGTGACAACACACTTCCAGTCTCCCACACCAGTAATCACCACGGTATTTCACCCCCATGCTGCACGCTTCACCGAAATTAACGGCGGCCATTTTGACCAGGTGTACACACACGGTCGCTATAGCGACGCCCCCCTTGCCCTCACCGCACAGACGCGTCCCACGCGGGAGTGCATGGCACCCTCCCTGCCCGCGGCCTCCTCCGCCCGCTCAGTGAAGAAGAAGTAGACCTTGTCATCGTCAGGGTCGGCGTTGTCGGGGACGAGGTGGGCCGCTATGAACCTGGGGTCTGGATGGGGGGGGGGAGGGGGAGTGAGAGAGAGGTAGGGTGAGAGGGAGAGAGAGGACGAGCAACAAAATCAAGTATTAGAGATTATTACTGCCTATATGTTCCTTCCATGTTTTATCACATGTAAACAACCTTATTCTACAGTGTTACAGTAATACACAACAGTATTACCCTATTCGCATATTTCTGTATTACTGTAACACAATTACAGCAGCACAGAAATACAGTATTAGAGTATTACCATATTTGTGTATTACTTGCAATAACACAGTATTTCAGCAGTAGCTGATGACCGCCCACTGTGTGTGTGTGTGTGTGTGTGTGTGTGTGTGTGTGTGTGCGTGTGCGTGTGCGTGTGTATGCGTGTGACAGCCAGCACACCG
>JAODUH010000162.1:0-13950 GCA_027564835.1 Typhlichthys subterraneus | reverse complement strand
TAAACTAGCAAACCCACTTGAAAAACTAATTCAAACTAAACTGAATTTGAAAACAAAAAGTCAAAACTAAATAAAAACAAAAACTAATGAAAAATGCAAAACTATTATAACGTTGTTACAGACTAAACACTGTGTGCATGAATGACAACATGAATGGCAACAATCACATACCGTTATATAGTGAATATATTATATATGTAAACAAGTACACAATACAGTAATAATGTCTGTAAACTCTGTGCTTATACTGTATAAGGTAAAGGTTATTTTATTGTCACATACACATACATGTAGCTAAATTCATCCTCTGCATTTAAACCCATCCCTCAAGGGAGCAGTGTGCAGCCGCTGTGCAGCACCCGGGGACCAACTCCTGATGGGAGCCAGTGTCACTGGTCAGATGGCACTGGAGTGACCTGCTTATTGATAGTGGGGGAAACCGGAGCACCCTGGAAACCCCACGCAGACACGGCGGGAACATGCCATCTCCACACAGACCGGGGTCCAAACCCAGAAACTTCTTTAACACTATTCGTCGTGACAACGTAAGTCATTTTCAACGTGTCAACGTCACATGATGGAAACACAAAACAGTTCCAGGAAGTGCTTGGTGCGCATTTTGAGTTGATGAATAGATAGATACCTAACTGCAATTTATTTGTAATTAGTAGTCAATAAAGGCATCGATTTACATTTACAATATAATTTTATTTTGTATTTGCGGCTAAATTCCGGGAAATGTTTTGAGGCTCGACGATCCGCCATTGCTGTTAACTGCATTGGAGTGAACCAAGTTGACGCAACTCTCTCTTCGACGGGGCTCTGGTCTGTACAGCAGTGGTTGACTGGCACTTTCAGCTGCTTTGCCACACAGCGTTTGAGGAGTGATATTTATTTCCCTATTCCCGGCTAGTGCAGCATCGCACTGCTTCATTCGTTTATCCAAGACAGACTGAAGCCTTCCGTTATAAGGCTGGCACTAAAGGTTAAACCCGCATTTTTCTGTATGTGGGTGCGCTTCTTTGGATGAGTGTATATCGTTGAGGGTGTTATGCACTGTACGTTTTTGTATGCATATTTGAGGGAAGTCTGTTGGTGTGTGTGTGTTTTCCTGTGCATTGCTGTGCGTATGCAACTGATTTTATGTGCATATGTATAGAATATGTACGGTGTGCGTGTGTGTGTGTACTGTGTGTGCGAGTGTGTGTGGGACGAGGAAGCACAGAGAGGTCAAGGGTCAGCCCACACTCTCCCTCAGAAGGAGCAGACCATAGCGGAGGAGGAAGGGATGACAGCTGTGTATAAATAAACACGTGTGCGTTGGCTACAAGCACTATGGCTTATTAGGTTATGTAGCTCAGTTACTGTAATACAGAGGAGCCATGTGATGTCAGCAGAGCAATGAAAATATTAGATTATTAGAGATATGAGGTCCCAGATAAACTAGTCTGGTGCAACGAGTAGGCAACTTGGGGAATTCAGGAAGAATGGAAAGAAATGTTAGCTTGGTTGAAGTTGTGTTCCCCTGAAGGAATAGTAGGTCTGGGGCCACTGATTTGTTATTAGAAAGAGTTATAAAATAATGTTAAATATTTCTGCACCTTATTAAAGTGTAACAGCACCCTAAAATGTGTTTTTGAGCAGTAAACAAAGTTATATGATTGATCTGCGATAAGACACATCAATGCTGGTGTTTTTATTAACACCATTCCAGTTTTTATAAAAATCTGCATTTTATGGGCTGAAAACAGACCTACACGTTATATCCGCTAAAAATCACCTGGCTGGTATTCAACGGTACACTTAGTACGCTCATACATCATCAAATTAAAATGTTAATGTTAATGTTAATGGGGGTCCACCTCTCAGCCCCTCCCCTCACTCAGCTCCTTGACGTATTTTTCAAAAGTTGTAGTGGGTGGAGTCAGGCTCAGAGCTGGGGTGCAGTACACTTTAAAACAGATGTTCAAATAAGTACATTTTGTGTCTTGTTATCATTTCTTTATTCTACATAAACTTTCATATCTTGTGTAGTTCTTATATCTCCCCCTACGTTTTGCACGCTGAACAAATACTGTAATCCAGTGTTTCTACTAGCCCTGGCTCTGTACATGGGAAACACAGACAAAGTGGTGCAGACCGCACCACACAACAACACTATCAACAGCCTTGGCGGTGTGTGTGTGTGTGGGGCATAAGTTCTGGGTTTTAGAGGCGCAACCGAGGACTGTGTCCTTTACATTTGCCTCAGGAATGACGGCCATTTGCAAACACTGTTTGTATTTCCACATTTCACAACGCTAATTCCACGTTATCACCTCGACACCTGACATTACCGCCTAGACGTGAAGATGACGTCCTGCAGCATCACAATCCCCCAAGCATCCTGCCGTGTGGCTTGTTGCCGTCGTTAACAGCAGTAATGTACTTTTTAATGGCCAACTCCTGCGCTGTAATCTTTGCAAACCTGCTGCATCAGTGCCACCCTGCACTGCCATGACACTCGACAGTGTTCTGGCAAAGGGTGAAGTACGGCCTCATAAAAGGTCTTACCGGCGAGACAAGTGGACCTAAGAGTTTCAGACGATCACGCTTAAAGGCTCACTGCAAGTTTTGGTGATTTAATGATGTCTGGCCCCCAGATCCGTCAGAGACACGGCAAAGCCAATTAAATGGTCAGGTCGTCTAGTGGCATGTTGGCTACCCAGGATAAACTTTGACAGATGATTTTTCACGTCGGGCTATGGGAGGAGACACATAGAGGTTGAAACCTGTATGAGTGCAGCGCTCATATGGAAATGTTCATTAGTAGAGAAACGTGTGTGGAAAGCCTAAATTGCACTCATCTGCCATTAAAAGTATAGTCGGATATTGTAAGTTAATAAACTTTTTGTCAAAAGTCACAAAATATCTCCTCGCATTTTGCTATCTTATGGTTCTCTGTGTGTGCTGAACAAATAGTCTGCCATTTCTACACAGCCCTGGCTCCGTAAATAGGACCAAAAGCAAAGTGGTGAACACCGCTCACAAATACAAAGCCGTAGGACTATACGCTCTACACAATGAGTTTCAATATGTGGGTGGTGGAGCTTCTGAGGGATATTGTTTTGATTTGAGCTCGAAGTAAGCAAGCGTTCTCGAGAATAACTGACCCTGCCTTTACTGTGATATTCAGTAGCAGGAACCACAGTGCGGTTAAACAATGGACACATGATACAGTGAGCTCCAGCTGTCATACGGTTTGCGTTTGTGTTGACGAGTTCTCTCAGTTGAGCTTCATTCATGTGGATTTTTACTGCCAAGCCATCAGCATTGTTTGTGTATCCTGTGCTATGCCACCTGCTTCATAGCGCAACAGGAAGCATTTCAAGGCGTACAGCAACGGGCAAATTAAGAAATAACACAATTATGTCTCACTGGGGGATGTGGTGTTATGCTAATGAAGCATTGTCTCGCACAGTCGTTTTGTTTGGTACAAAGGTCAGTAAGTAAATACGTGCCTGAGGTTATCAAGCTACATTTATGAATTGGGCTTTGTGCATTCTTTCTTTCTGTTAAATATTCCTTGTCAAATATTCCCCTTAGCCCACTAAGACCGGATGCAACATTTGTGTGCTTTTCCCTTTAAAACCGCATGAGATGTGAGTGCGTTTTATATTATGGCATTGTTTTCAAGACACACGGGTGATGACATGATACTGTACACAAGGTAGGCTAAACGCATTGATGAAACAATGATGCAGAGAAGGCTACAGCATATTGAAGATGAAGACAACAATGAATTAGACTCAGATTGTGATGTGAGTGACTGCTGGCTAGCCCAGACTCAGTGGCTGACACCTGAGGAGGACCAGAAAAAGGGAAAGTAATCATTATTTCCCACGCCAGAGCCAGGCTCACTCCATATTAATCATGATAATAAATCACGGTGACAATTATAACAAGTAATTGAAAGCAAAAGGTTAAAGCTCTCAAATTATTTTTATTTAATGTAATAATCTGATACAGAGGCTGAGAAATAAAGGTTTTAGTGACCGTCAACAGTTCTGTCAAGTTTTTAAGAAAACACTCAGGTTTTAGGAGGTTCTTAGGAGGTTCCTTAGGTTTTATTTAGGGCACCTTACTGTAGGTCTAAATGAGGTAATACAAAAAACACTAACCACACTTCATTCTGGTGATTAGAGATAGCTCTTTTTCACCCTGGCAACAAGGTTTGCGGGAAATGTGGTCTTTAGGACCAAGCACTGAATTGACTCCACGTTTGAGTTCACATTTCCAACTGCCACCAGAGAAGGTCAATTCATATTCAAGTCTAGTTGTGGCTGTGTCCGTGGGCTGCCAATACACCAGTCCGATGATAAGAGGTGCTACGCTGCTAAACAGTAAAATAATCCTTGGAGTTACAAAGGCTCATTGAATAAGACCTTGATCAATTTTCAACACTGCTAAAACACTTCAAGTAGACGTTTTTTAGAAACAGCTTGTCAGGCAATATATTAACAATGAGAATCTATAGCTGGAAGGAAAAATCATTATCTTTCACAAAACACAATGTATTCCCAGTTCAACTGCAGTCTAATGACATCCACCATTTACCCAGACTACATATACACAAGGTACTGTATGCAATGACGACACACTTAATGCTAATTGGACTGAAATATCTTTGCTTGCCAAGCAGCTCTGAAAATCTCAACAAGCAGGAAAGATGATCCAACTGCTCCCTTACAATCACATGATGCCCTTATATTTTTAAGTAGCCACTCTAATCAGCATTTCTGTGGTGCGCTCATATTCTCTGAATCTGCAGCGCCATCGTAATGAGCCCCGGAACATTTTAGTATTCTACAACTGGGTTTGTGGAGAACTCAGTAAGGGCTTAAAAAAAATTATAAATGGGTCACTTTGAAGTCACATTTCCAAACCACTTAAAAATCTGCATAGACCATTACTCCCAAACAACATTTCCCCCCCACAAGCATACCAGTGGAGGGAATTAAAGGTGAAGTCAGGCATTCTGGAGAAAGATTGTAGCTATTTGAACATGATCGAAACAAAACTCTTTAATGCCATAGGGTGTCCCTCAGAAACTCCGCCCACCACATTGAAAAAAACATTGCCAGGGATGGGATAGTGTTGTGTGGTGTGGTCAGCACCACTTTGTGTTCTCACAGCTGCCTAGAAACACCAGCACACACAGGACAGGCAGCAAGCAGACCTTGAGGAGATATTTGAGGAGATATTAGCTTATAATCGCTGAATTTATCTTTAAGTTGAAACGTCTGCCTGTACTTGAGGTCACACAGTGTTGGCCCAAAGATTTCCACACTAACCTTTCCTTCTAACGTTAGGAGTCCAAAGGTGGTAGGACAGCTACAGAATGAAAAGTGAGAAAAATAGTTGGAGTTGAAACTTTCATCTTGCAGACACAGTAAAGCCTACAGAAAACTTAAGATACTTTCTACCTTAGCATCTGAACATGAAGAACAAATATTACTTGCCAACAAATTACACATTTAAATTCAATAAACTTAGAATTAGGTTCTCTAGTATGTATTGCATTTACATTATGAATTACAGTGTTGTACTACCGACAAGAATGTGAGTCAGGAAGATTATATACCCTCTCTAAACTGTGATAATACATTATACATTCTCCCAATGGCTTTCAACAGCACAATAATGCCTGTATATTTGACTTTAATATACAGGCAGACAAATAATTTAGAAAATAAGAAAATAGAAAGAAAATATTCCAATTCCAATAGTCTGTCTCCTCTGAAAATTTCAAGGTGTCTGCGACCCTGAACACGATTTGATTTGATGGACACTTGACCGAGGTCATTCCCTCTGCATTTCCTAGCAGTTTTAGTTGCTCAGCCACAGACAGCAAGCAACTCTCCACTGCCCGATGGTCAGTTCTATTTCTTGGGCGTCAAGCCATAAACACGCATTGAATATCTGCAGGTTTTTAAGTTCCTCCATCAATTTGTCGCTACGATTTGAACGTTGCCTTCCTTGATGTGGCGTCAAACAACGCCGTCAGTGTGCTTATGACTCCGGTCTGACAAAAATGGTGTTCGTCCCGACATTTCAGCTTATGATCAAAGATAAAGGTGCTTTTTATTGTCACATACACATATATGTAGCGAAATTGATCCTCTGCATTTAACCCATCCCTCGAGGGAGCAGTGGGCAGCCGCTGTGCAGCGCCCGGGGACCAACTCCTGGTTGTTGACATTGTCACTGGTCACATGACACTGACTGGAGAGTCAACCTGACCCGGAGGAAACCCACGCAGACACTAGACACATGTAGATTGAGGGAAAACACAGAAACAGGCCACATGCATCGTCCTGGGTACGACATGGGTACATGTCTGTGACAAGCTTCTAGGGGCCAGGTGAAAGTCTGCATTCTACAAGGTGAAACGGATCTTACATATGACCCAATGAGTCTCATAACGTCGCAAATGAGCCAATCAATCTCAATCAATATTCCTAATGAGCCTCTTTAAGTTCCGCTCTGCTAATCACGTCAATATTAATCTTCGGTGCCAACCCATAGCCGCGAATTCTCTGGCCGACCATTTGGTTAATGTTCAACTGCCATACCAACCACCCCTCCCCCCTTCTCCCTTGACGGCCAAGGCTGCCCAAAGCGTACCCCCTCCATGAGCCGCTAACCTTGGCTGTGTTTTAGCTAAAGTCAGTGAGGCTGTAAGGATGTTTAACAGCCCATTAAGGTGATGGAGCCCTGCAATGTTGAGCACACGACATACCAGGGTCAACAGGGGTCACGGCTGTGAGATGTCCCAAGTGAGGCCATGTTCGGGGAAGGGGGGGGTGGGGTTATGTAACAGCTAGCGCTCCTAGTTGGTCTGTTCACGCTGGCTGTAGAAGACAAGGATGCTTTCTTGATATTATTTGTATGGCTGTCAGACGTGCGATTACCCTAAAATGTGTTTTTTGAGATGCAAACCAAGTAACAGGACTGATATGTGATGAGAAACATCAACGCTGGTCTTATTTTAATATCGACATTAACATTTCCGTTTTTATAAAATAGAACTACATGTCATAACCGTTAACAATCACCCCCAGGACCTGGCTAGTTTTCAACGGTACACTTGGTACGCTCATAAGTCAGCTAATTCAAATGTTAACGTTAATGTTAATGGGGGTCCCCCTCTCAGCCCCTCTCCTCCCCTCATTCAGCTCCTTGACGCATTTTTCAAAGTTGTAGTGGATCAGCCTCAGAGACGCTTTACGTAAAGTAATTTCAATCAACAAATCGCATTTTTAGTGTGTTATAGTTTTATAACATTTATTCCAGCTTTATGCAAATGTTTGTATTTATGTTAATTTGCATTACGTTGGTGTGACGTCACACATATTCTATACAATAGGTGCACCAGAAATAATTATTGTTGAATAATTCACCTGTTGGAGAGAAAGTTTCTGGGAGAGTTCTGGGTTGTTGCATTCTCTGTTGACCGCTAATCACCGCAACTACAGGATCCATATTTGCTCCATATACAGAATCAACCTCTTGATGCAACTGCATTACAATAAATACTATGTAGAACTGGATTATTACTAGGGATCTCCCAGAACAGAGCCATATGTTCAAATATAAATAACTGCAAAAGTAAATGAATATTCTCTTTGACTAAAGTGACCCTGACTGGACTGCTCTGGCTAGTTTTGTGGACTTACGGGAACAGTCCTTTTAATCATCTAGCACCTAAGAACTAGCCTCACGAGACCATCCTTAACTTTATCACGAGAATCAGTCTGGAAAGCCTTGAAATCCTTGCAATTTTGTCTGAGCAGCAACTGAGCAGCAACTGAACTTCAATCAGCGTCGTGTTGATAGCTATACGGGCGTGGTTTAGGTGTGTGTTGACAGCTATACGGGCGTGGTTTAGGTGTGTGTTGACATCTATACGGGCGTGGTTTAGGTGTGTGTTGACAGCTATACGGGCGTGGTTTAGGTGTGTGTTGACATCTATACGGGCGTGGTTTAGGTGTGTGTTGACATCTATACGGGCGTGGTTTAGGTGTGTGTTGATAGCTATACAGGCGTGGTTTAGGTGTGCGTTGACAGCTATACAGGCGTGGTTTAGGTGTGCGGCATAGTTTAGGTTTGCAGACAGCAAAAACGTCCAGATGGTTCATTCAATCAACTGCAAGGTATATCTTTTTTTTTTCCTGCCCTTTACAAACAGTTTCCATGGACACTCCACGGATGTACGTGTGACTACCAATCCATCTGGCATGACAGGTCACCTGAGAACAGCACAGTGGTCTCCACTCCACCCAATCACCACCCATAGAGCTCCTAGGATTGCACATTTCTCTACAACTACACTTCAACTGCAAGCAAGATAGCTGTGGTAGAGATTTTGGGTTATATAATGCAATCAAGGACTACATCTTAAAAGAGGAAAGAATGTCTCTGGATAAGTCTGGATTATGAGCTATAAGATGTACAGGGGGTTTATGGAACCTTTTCAAAAGAGGGATAAAGTCACAAGGAAAAGTTAACCTTAAATTGAACTTGTTACATCATCTTATTTCAGCTGCTCAAACTACAATACCAGGGCAACACTTCAAAAATACTCACAAAAATGTTCACAAACCTTGATTGAACTGAACAGTGCTGCTCTCTCGCTTAGCCTCCAGTGCGGTGAAATTGGTTAACATTGGGTTATAATTGCTGTGACGATCTGGGGACAAACACTTAAACGCCATTATCTTCGGTATTCAGTTGCACAATGCAGTTGTAATTGCTGTCAAACATTTGAGAAAACATCCAAATCCACTGGCGAGGCAGTTCATTAACACATAAGCAGGATTGGGAAGTAACTGATTACATAAAGAAAAAAAAAAACTAACTGTTATCTATTAGTTACCAGATAAAAAAGTGGAATCAGATTACAGGTATTCTTTTGAAAATGTGATGACTTCTAGGACTATTTATCCTCCATCTGACACACAGATCTCAACTCGGATCTCTGAATGTCTCGCTGACATAAGTGCCTGATTGTCTGCACATCACATCAACTCAAACTCAACCTCAACAAAACCAAGCTACTCCACCTACCGGCGAAAGACAGTCCTCAAGTGGACATGTCCATCACCCTTGAGAGCACCATAGTGTCCTCAATTCAAGTCAATTCAATGTTACTTATATAGCCCTTAAACACATTGCAGTCTCAAAGGGCTTTAAAGCCTACCTTTTCACATGGAAACACCCCCTTAACCTGCTCCTCCCCCGGGCAAGGAAAAGCTTCCATTAAAAACGCCATGGGGAAAAGAAGGGAAGAAACCTTGGGAAGGGACTACAGGACCAGGACTCCAAGATGGTTAAGAACGGTTAAGTCCTCCTCTCCTACTGTAAAGAGTCTTGGAGTCATCCTGGACAACCAACTATCAGGCAAAGCAAACATTGCTGCAACAGCTTGCGCCTGCAGATTCTCACTCTACACTATTAGAAGAATAAGTCCGTTCCTCACATGGGAAGCGACACAACTCCTGGTCCAAACTCAACTTCACACCTGGACTACTGCAACTCTGTTAACCAAACTACCAGCATGCTCTACCAGACCCTTACAGCATGTTCAAAATGCTGCAGCCCGCCTAGTTTTCAACCAATCCAAGTTCTCCCATGTAACCCCCCTCTTCCGACAACTTCACTGGCTCCCCATTGCAGCCCGCATCAGATTCAAGACACGGGTACTGGCCTACAACGCAGTGAAGAAATTGCCCCGAGCTACCTCCAAGCAATTGTCCAGTTCCAGGTACTGACAAGAGCACCACCTGGCTGGCACTGCCATGGCTACGAGATCTCAGGACTCGCTTCTCGAAGTCTCGAATATTCTCGTCTTGGCACCACAATGGTGGAACGATTTTCCAGAAACAGTCAAGACTGCTGAAACATTACCCATCTTCTGCAAAAGACTCAAGACACACCTCTTCACGATCCACCATGACTAAGGGTCTCTCCACCTCCTAGCACTCAATGCTAACTCTGTTTCTTTTTCTCTCTTCTCTTTTAAAATAAAAAAAAGGTGTGTGATCATGATCATGTGGTGTATGACCTGTTCAACTACTGACTACATGCTTTGGATAATGCTACATGCTAAGTACTACATGCTTTGGATAATGCTACATGCTAAGTACTACATGCTTTGGATAAAAGCGTCTGCCAAATGCTGTAAATGTAAATGTCCTTTCTACTTTACTAGGAAGTTTGCAGTAGAAAAAGGCATAAAACAATCGGCGATTCTCTTATTAACATTTCATTAACATCAATCAATAATTAAAATAAAGTCCTCTTTAATCTGATCCCGAGCAACATAAGCGGTCACAAAGATATAAAGATTTGATGCGACGCAGTAAATTGCTTGCAATGGTATTTCAAAGAACAATCTTTAGGTGTGAAGTAATCTAAACATTTTAGAAAGTAATCAGATTATGTTACAAAATGTAGGTAATCCAAAAATTACATTAATGATTATAATTTTTGTCTGGTAACTAACTGTAATGTAACCTACCCAACCCTGGGCACAATGCAGTGGTAATTGCTTATAAATATTTGCTAAAACATCCAAATCCACTGGAGAGGCAGTCCATTAACACATAAGTCATTTATGATTAACCTGGCTGTACAGTACATTCAGTAAACCTTGTTGCTAACTGCATCATGTTTTACCATGTGGAGCACAATCTGTTTGTTTTGCGTGATTGATGGTTTGGAGTGATGCACCAGTAATCCCTTTCCCTGTGAGCGCAAATCACCTCGATTTAGGTTACGCACGTCCGTGTTTGCAAACAAACATGCACACTCCAATTAAAATACACCGATACACTGTATAGTGAAAGCACACAGCCCAAACACCCCCACCCGCGCACTTTTATGAGATTACACGAGGTGACGCTCGGCTAATCCCACAGGACACAAATACATCTGGCTGACAGGCAGATTTCACAGCCTTCAAAGCTTCACCCCCGGGGAGGAGAAACCACTGCACACAGGCCCCTATAGCGATTACCCAGGGTCTCTGCAGCACAAATAGTCTGGCAGATCCAGCCTTTACTTGGGTAAAGGCTGACACACAGCGTCAACACCAGCCTACATGACAGGAGAGGTATTTTGATTGACATGCAGGACAACCAACTGCGTAACTCAATGACCAAGTCGGACGTTAAACTCACACTGAGGAATTAAGAAATGTAACGACACGACTCTGGCTATTTGCAGGTCTTGTAAATATGTTAAATATGTAGACTACGGTTTCCTGCTTTAAATAAATGAAAAAAGATAGAGAAATGTGTCTATAAAGCGGTGCACTTTATGTCACTCCAGAATTATGGATAGAGACTTGTGAGTGACATCACTAACAGCCAATGAAAACAGACTTCCTCACTTCAATATATCAGACGTTCAGCACAGTAGCTTAGGTGACGTGTTTAAAGTAGAGCAGACATGCCCGTTTGCACTATTCCATTTGCGCAGGTATGCTCATAACTCTTCATATTGTTATTGCTAAACCATTTGCACATAACTGACCTATTGTTGGCTTTTAAACAGATTACACAATCACAGTTAAGTACCTTGCTTGTATATAGATTCTTGACTGTTTGTTTTGTATTTTACTGTGTATTTTATGGTTAAACTGCACGTTGATCTGCACAATTATCCTTTATCTTGGCCGGGTCGCGGTTGCAAATGAGAGTAACAACAGAGAAGTGCTGATAGGCGGATGAGGCTGATGCTAGCACACAAGTAGCAGGCAAGTAGCACACAAGTAGCACGCAAGTAGCAGGCAAGTTGTGGGCGTTCGTTTGTACTGAGAACAGGGAGAAAGGGTCAAGTCTCGACATGGAGGGTCCGATGAAAACCCCCTTCCCCCGCTACACAACAAGGTTGCCAGGCTACTGTACACACTTGGGCGAGGATCTACAGGCTCTCAGTGTATGTAACACACACACACACACACCCACACACACACACACACAATGTGCAGTGTGCAGAACAGTGTGTTGCTATTTGCCTTTATGCAGGTTGACACACTCATTTCTCTGCTCCAGGGGGACTGACTGTGTTTGTCTACTGGGAACGGGGGGTGGGGGGCGATCGGAGCAGTGGGAGAGAGAGAGAAAATATCCCCGGATCTCCATGGCAACAGCTTCTGCAGCTTGGAGGTTGTAACGTGTGGTGATGACATCAAACGCACGGCATAAGAGACACTCTGCTTATCTACGCCGCTGTCAATCAGAACCTCTTAACACCCACCCCCGCTGAAGAAATACACAAAAAAATCACCTTCAAGAATGAGATGTAGTAACTGTCACCTGAAACGTACAAGAAAGAATCGCCACACCCTGTAACACACATGAACCTGTAACACACATGAAACTACACAGAATGTGACTGATTTTCCAGTCTGGATATTAAAATTGTAACACGATAAACTTAGACTTTAGGGGACGTTTGTGTGTGTGTTTTAAAATAGTAACATGATAAACTTAGACTTTAGGGGACATGTGTGTGTATTTTAAAATAGTAACATGATAAACTTAGACTTTAGGGGACGTGTGTGTGCGCGCACACACACACTTGTGTCCATATGTTAGGTCAATTTAAGCAAGCCATTCAGCTGAGAGGCAACCAATAGACATTATTGCACAGCCACCAACCTGCTCCGATCAATAGCCTGCATATGAAGCTATTTGTTTACCTACCTGACATGTTACTGACTGGGTTTATTAGTTTATACAAATTTTTGTTGTTTGTTTGTTTGTTTCATTGTTCTCCGACAATTAGCGGGACAACTCATTGACAGGATAACATTAGGTGTCACGTATATAAATCGTGTACACACAAAATTATGCAGTGTGCAGTGTGTATATATATATATATATATATATATATATATATAAAGATGTTGGTTCGTATAGGAGCATGTCATGCTCAAATATATGCTATTAATAGAAGCATCATGTAGTGTGTAGTAAATGTAGTGACCATGCCACAACATAATTAGGGGAGAACTATTCACAATGCATTCAGGGTCACATGGTCACAACAAGCATGAAGACAGGAAATGGACATATCGCCGTGGTGAAAAAGCTGTTATTAATAGAACCATCAGGGGGCGCTGTGTATTTTGAGTGTCCCAAGGTCAGCAAGTTTACAGGACAGTTTTTAGTTTCCGGCATGTTCAGTGGTTTCCATCAACACAATATTTTTATTGTTTTTAAAATACCTGCTGATTTCATTTGTGCAACATAATAACATGAAACGTTAATAGTATTTTTAATAGTATGCACTTTGCACAATGTACAATCCCCTTTTCTCAAACGTGTTGTTTTTCAAAAAAAAAAAAAAAGAATGTTTAAACAGAAAAAGCGTCAGCCCAGCAACGTACTTTAAAAACGTTCCTTATGACAGACAGACAGATGAGAGAGACAGAAAAGGTACAGACACTCAGGGAATAGATAGAGAGAGACAGCAGGCTGTAAATTAAATATGGGACGCAGGGAAACGTCGGCAACGGAGAGTTATGGGAGTGTGGGGTGCGACAGAAAGAGACGTATCAAACAGAGAGATGGGAAAATATGTCAGGAAGACAAAAAAAAGATTGTGCGCGATGAGAAGAGCAAAATGTGGCAGAGACGGACAAGAGAGAGATAGGGAGAGGGATAGAGAGGAAGAGAGAGAGGGAGAGGGAGGGAGAGAGAGGAAGGGAGAGAAAGAGAGAAAGGGAGGGATAGAGAGAGGGATAGAGAGAGGGATAGAGAGAGAGAGGGAGAGAGAGAGAGAGGGATAGAGAGAGAGAGAGAGAGAGAGAGAGGGAGAGAGAGAGATAGAGGGAGAGTGAGAGAGAGAGAGAGGGAGAGAGAGGGAGAGAGAGAGAGAGAGAGAGAGGGAGAGAGCGAG
>JAODUH010000161.1:0-13950 GCA_027564835.1 Typhlichthys subterraneus | reverse complement strand
GTGTTTGTGTGTGTGTGAGAGAGAGAGAGAGAGAGAGAGAGAGAGAGAGAGAGAGAGAGAGAGAGAGAGAGAGAGAGTTAGCGGTCAGTATCTGTGTACTAAATCCTAAATACGTCTTTGTATGAGCTGCATATTTTTGTCTGTGAGTGCACATAAGTTAGTGCATTGTTATCACAATGCTTGTAAATTAAATTAGCAACTTACTAAAACTAAAATATGAGGCTTTGTCGTGAGAGTTGAAGATTATTTCGCTGACGCGTGCATGTGATTCGCTCTGTATGTCGATCAGTTAATTTACACCAAATTGTGTTTTTCTCGAGATCCTTCATTGACAATAAAAACGCTAGCACAAGCAAGACTGTCTGGATAGATTTGACTACTATGCTACACAAACAGCGACACAAACATTTAACATGCCATTACCCACTATAAACATCACATTACATTGTTGATGCTGGAGGACACAGTGGACATTGGTTTAAAACACACACACACACACAGACAATAAAGTTACTTTTAAGGGCTTTTCACATTGCGCTTAGCCCGGGGCTAAAGGCAGTTTAAGAATGTTCTTAGCCCCGGGCTAAGAGAGTGTTAGCCACAGGCTAAGAAAGTATGCCGTACAAAATCTAAAGGCCGTTGCACACTGCATGCAGGGCTGATCCGGTGTTATGTCCCTGCTTGTTACCAAGATAACTGGTTTCCAATCGCGTGCAAATTATCACAAGACATTCAAAATACTGGAGACTTAGATTAATAAATGTCTTGCCATTGAACATTTTCTATATTAACCCTACCCTCACTGCTTTGAACTGTGTATTGTCATCTACCGCACTGAAAGAAAACCAGTTGTCATAAGGGAATTAAAAAAAAAATTTTATGACATCTATTGTCCAATTGATTAATATTAGATTGGCCAAATTCTCTGTATCATTGGCCTAGTGGCTACGTTATTTGTGATGTTTTATTTTGCTTTTCGAAACAAATATTTTAAATAATTCTAGGAGTTGTAGAGGGTTGTGATGTAGTTCTCATTAAAATAAAACATATTTGCGAATGTAATAATGAGGTGACGAATGAAAACCTATTGTTAATATTTGTGTAACATTCTGCCAGATGTGTGCTGTGGTTAAGTAAACACAAGTGCGCACAACACATGACCGTGATTGGAAACCAGTTATATTGGAAACCAGTAGCCACATAACTGATGCGCACGTGTTTTCTGTTTCTCCGCAGGTTAGTTCTTGGCTGAGCATATTTTACACCAACAAAATAGCCTTGTAAGAGTTTGTTCCACATTCAAGTTGATGCATTGGAAACACATAATACGTATTGTTAGCATGCCTTTGAAGCCGTGTCAAAGATAAAATCCATCACACAACGCACAAGTCCAAGACATAACTGAACTCAATTACTCATGCCGCTAACTCTAAATCATACAATTTATTCTAATTTATTTTCTGCTGACATGTTCACATCCTTTCAATGAATATATGTATTCACACACACAAAAATATTCCAAACACAACCTCTAGATAATGGCACATAATCTGAACAATAAATTGAACTGAAACCTCTATATTTTTACAAGAGACTGAAATGAAGAGACCAGACAGGATGTAAAGGCAAGGATAAGGACAGGAGAGTGAAACCCTTTCAGCCCCATACACCGTGTCACAGCCCATGAAAAATGCATGTCATTAATAAAGAGTCAGTAGTCATATTTCATCATGTGGTTGGGGACAGATTCCGGTCTTAGTCTGGTAAGGTATGACAGGTCTTTGTTAATAACATGTCTGAGCATAGCTAGCCTCAAGGCCGGTCAAATATTTGTCATTGTGTCTACTGTAAGTCTTGATTCTTCCGAGCAATGTCAGACTATAAGCAAACGAATCGAACCCTTTGGATTCAAATGCGTGTCGAGCTGGCAAAATATAACCAGCTAGCTAAAATGCTAAAACAACTAATAGTTTTCTAAAATAATTAACATTTTAATTTTTTTTAGCAAATATCATAATTATACATATAACATAAAACATATATTATGCTTAGGAAACACTGTGTGTGATTGAAAAAGTATTTAGAAATAGATTGTGTTTCCACTGTATCAACAATCATGAAATGCCCCTCCACTATGAGGAGTGAAGCGAAAGGAACATAAATTAACTGATACAAATTGAGGTGATGTGTTCAAATTGAAAAATTATTTATAAACCAAGTGATTTTATCATTTTAAATCTACAATTTGTGTTGTTTCCACCCCGCCAGTAAAAAAAAGAAAATTAATGGCTAAACGGATGGATTGCAGGACAGGGCACCAGATTAGTACAGAATGAGAGCCACCCAGGCCCTGCTTGCCCATGTGAGACGAGAGCCAAACACAACCCCCTCTATGTACTCCATGAGCCAGTTAGCCTTCCTAATTGAGACAATCATCATCAAATCATTATTGTGTATGTGCAGGTGCAAATTGTGTAATGAATGAATAACTTAAAATAATATACATTAATATGAAAAGCAGTGATAGCCAACAATTGCTTTCTAGGACATGTTGTTGTGCACACACACACACACACACACACACACACAATAAGGCTGTGCAAAGATAGGTGGATGAGGTTTGTGTGTCCATATAGACAGTGCAAGGTGCGTGTGCTCGCGTGTGTGCGTGGTGTGTACACAACATGTCCTAGAAAGCCACTGTTCCTGGTCTCCATCTGTACAAACGAGACAAAGGAGTTGAATGGAGCTAAAATCAATCCTCTCCAGACAGACTTTATACAGCTCCTAATAATTGCCTGCAGATAGGGAGGATGGCTCTGCCAAAAGAGAAAAAAAGAGACATGAAAACAGAGGCCGTCTCAACAGAGGTCGCGTTTCTCAATTTAGCTCCAGAATTAAATGCTAATAAACAGTGTCTGTCGGCAAGTAGAGTAGTCTCTTCTGTCTCAGCCATGATGGTAACGACCCTTAAAATAGATTAAAGGCATTGTGGGAGAACGTACGCTAACGGCTCCTCTGGATAAAGGAAGCCATGTGAACTAAGCCTTTGATAGTCAAGTAATTGTGTTCATGTCTTCCCTGAAGGCTACCGTACTGGATCACACCACTTTGCCTTCTTCAGTATTTGGAGAATCACACAATTACAGTAAGTGTACCTTCACACATTGATCTTGACCATGTTAAACATACTGTAGTATTGTGGCGTGCGTGTGTGTGTGTGTGTGTGTGTGTGTGTGTGTGTGTGTGTGTGTGTGTGTGTGTGAAGTTAGAGTTGAAGAGTACAGTATATCTGCTACTTTTCCATTCTTTTACAAAAATAAACATCATTATTTTAATTTCCTCACATGAATGCCTCTTAAATCTCCTTGAAAGAGATTTGGGTGTAAACCTGTTTCCAGTTGAAAAAGCTAAGCTTCCAAAACCAAGGACCCATAAATAAAACTTGTATGAGATTTTTGGTTAAGCCTTACGCCACGGTAGCATCTCCGTTGAACTGTAAACACAGTCTGTGTGAGGATTACATATCACTCTGTGTTTGTGTGTGTGTGTGTCCATGCGTCACCTGTGATGGCGTGATGGGAGAAGGCCTCTACATAGGTCAGGTAGTTGTGAGGACAGTGTTTCTTCAGCCACTTGCAGACGTCCTGCTGGGTCCACAGCACCACCGGTTTGGACAGACTGGAGAGCGTGGGACTGGTGTGGTACACAGTGAAGGCTTCGCCGGGACGCAACTTTAAGGACAAACAACAACAATGTCTGAAAACATCATGGTTCTGTGCTCGATGCCTATATAGGCCCCTAACTAGGGATGGCACAATCCAAAATGTTCAGTCAGCCCTGATACCGATACCTGCACTTTGCTTTGGGTATTGGCTGATGCAGAGTACCGTTCCGATTCCAGTGTTAAATAAAGCTGTATACCTCACTGTGACTGAGGAAGAGACTGGGAATCATGTTTTGTGTAAAGTACCATTAGGCTTGAATAATCCTTTTGTAACTCTTTAAAACATAATGTAACATGGGTTATATATTAAAATAAGGACATATTACAATGTTGACATTGATGTATGCATTAGTTTGAGTGGTTTGGTTTACATTAAGTTTCAAAGTACATAACAGCCCATCTCTATTTTAGGAAATGCATTTTAGAAACCTGCTGCTGATAGTGTGGCCTGGGTAGGTTAGACATTGCTAATGCTTGTGTAAAATAATTTTATTGAATCAGCCTCATAGATTGGTTACAATTGTCACCAATCCCGATCCAGCTATTTTGGTCAGTATTGGACCAATTTCCAATCTCAGTATTGTGTCGGTGCCATCCCTAGACCTAATCCCGTCATTGTTCCTTAATATGTAGTACTTTAAGTATCTTTGGATCAGCACAACTATTCTTCAGCGTGATTCTTGAAAACAGTTTGTATTGGGAAGCCAATTTGACATTAAATCCTTATAACTGTAATATACCATGTGCACACAAGACACACATTTTAAAATGCGTTTAGCGAAATCTAATCCTCTAAAATTTGCTAATAGTCCCCGTATGTTATTTACTACTATCAGCGATTTTGAATTCTAGGCTGCAGTCCCAAATAAAGGCATAATCAAGATCACGATTTACAGTTTTGTAATTAGCGTGTGTGGTGCACATGAGAAAATTTCAGTTTGTTTATGATGGTTTATTGCTTCTTGTCGATAATGACGCTGTAATTGACACAGTTTAGACAAACATTCAGCATTTATGCCAAATCCCTGCTGGTAGTCTGCTAAATTGCAAACTAAACCAGGGTAGAATGGATATAAAGAAATATGCTAATAGTGACCGAAGGGACTATTTAATGTACTGCATATGCATGTAGTCATTTTGATATAATGAAATGATCACTGAATATGGGGATGTAATGGTGTTGAAAGCAAAGTACACTAAAGAGAACCATCAAGTATGGTGTTAAAGCCAATTAACAGAAGCTACTTCACTGATGAAAATTACAGTAGCTCCCATATTTCTACCTCTCAATCCTTTAGAAACAAAGGTAAAACTGTCACTTCCCCCTCATAAAAACAGTTTTTCAACCGTTGCTCTTGTACTGTGACAGCATGTGACAGTTTATGCTTGCTTGCAAAAGCAATGGCTCTTGCTACGGACAGTCACACTCCAGCTAGTATTTCCAAAGATATCAGAAAAACAATGAATATTTTATACTCTTGCGGGAAATTTATAGCTTGTACTTTTTTACGCTTTCTAGTGTAATCTTTCATGCCACCCTGGAATAAAATGCAGCTTTGCTGCGACACCAATCAAGAGTGTCAGAGTGTGTGTATGTGTGTGTGCGTTCGGTTTAGCATCACAGCTCTCTGAGTGTTTAATTGGTCTATTATCATAATCTTATAAATAATCTAGTCCCTCTTTGACAACATGCCATCTTATCTTGCTTGGCCTCTGCCCCAACCTACCATATCTGTCTGAAACAATCTACAGCAGCAGCTTCAGGCTGGAAGTCCAAAACATGTATCACCAAAGATTTAACTGATGTCGTTTAATATAATTATGCATGTTAAACTGTCATACAGGAATAAAAAACTCACTAACTTTCACTTCTGCTTTCACTTACAACATAATGTCCGCTCCCAATAACGAGAGACCCATCTCAATATATGGAAATGTGATCATGAATATATCTCTGCCAACAACGTAATAAGATCCCTACCCTTTAATTTAAGCACAAAGCAGCCCATCAAGTTCTGCCCGGTCCACTAGCTGAGCTCGTTCTGCTTTGTTGCGCTTAATTGAAAACAACTTCATCTCTCTGCTCCTGTGTGTGCATGCGTGTGTGCATGTGTGCATGCGCGTGCGTGTGTGCGTGCGTGCTTGCTTACACACGCACACACACACACACACGCACGCACGCACGTGTATTGTTGCTCGATGAAGCATTGAAGCTATTTTAATAGCCCAAATGTACTGCACTCCCCACTGTTAATTAGGATTGAGTTGGGAGAGGTGAATAAACGCTCTGATTGTTCTGGAAAGAGCAAGTCCAAACATTCCAGCTTCAGGGGGCGTTTATCAGCGGTGAAACAGGGGCTCCGAACAGGCTGATTTAGTCTCTGTCATCTCTTACAGTTCCCGTATTGACGTAAGGGGGAACAATCAGTCAGTGATTGTGAGGCAAAAAAAAAAAAAAACACACATTGCCAATAGAAAAAAAAAAAAAGCATAACGTGATATAGAGTGAGACAGATAAGAATGGAGAAGCCCAGTCGGTCTATAAAGACCAACAGAGACCCAAAAGAGCACATGTAGCGACGCAAAGACAAACAGGGAGAAGACATGGGTGTAGGCGCTGGTGACCCTGGAGGCGGCTATCAGAAGGGCTATCAGTAATGTAACACACAGCGCCCATCTCGGGCGAGTGAGTAATGGCCCTCATCATCGGGACGGCGACTCCCTCTCGCCCTGCCCTCCATCTTTAACTCCTTCCCTCATTCCCCGTTCTCCTCCCGTTCCTGTCCCACGGCCATCCATCAACTCTCTATCGCTGCGGGCCAGTCCCCCCGCCGTAGCCGCCCCGCTGAGCCTTCACAAGCGCCCCGGCCTCGGTGACCTACTTGCGTCCAACGGGACCACCGTCCTCATTCATTATGCGTGTGAGAGGACAGGAGGGATGGAGATGGAGTCATGGGGAAGGGGAGGAAAAGTTGGAAGGGGTAGGCAAAGAGGGAGGCTGTATGCTCTTATGTGGAATATAATTACAGTTGGAATGGATGGCAGGGGGAACAGGCAGGTAAATGTCTACAGCAGTGGTACAGTACCGCCCTGCGCATTTTAGATGCCTCTCTGCTCCAGCACACCTGTTTGAAATGAACGGGACATTATCAGGCTTCTGCAGGGCTTGATGACAACTCATTCATTTGAATCAGGCGTTATACCCACCACTTATAAAGTGCCGCTGCGCTACGGGGTAGGCCTTTCTAATGTGATGTCACGTGTAATGTTCACACTGCACCTTGAGGTGATCTGTCGTTTCATGGATCAGCATGGATTACTATACCAGAATTATGAAACTTTAAAAGACCAGAAGACAGGTCGTTATTATGTTCTATTCTATACAATGTTGATCATTCTTTTTTTTTTAAACAAGCCAAGAATGCCTGGTAAGCAGCCTGAGAAGTGTATATAATTACAGGATGATATGGCAAAATAAAGTGGCTCAGTCAAATACAAGATATTTGACCTCACCCAAAGAAAATGATAGAGAATACATTTGACTGCAGTATTTCTAATAGGCGTGTTCAGCGGCAGCCTTTCCCCTCCACTCTCTCTCCTTCTCTGTCCTCACCTCTGCCTTTCTTCTCTGGATTCATTTATTGATTCGTTTTTGCATGTTCTTCTCTACGTACTTTGTTCTGTCAAGACTTTGATCCATCTCCGTTTGCTGTGAATCTATTTTCTCATAGGACCCCGTCTCTCTGTCTCTCCCTCCCTCTCTCTCTCCCTCTCTCTGTCTCTCTCTCTCTCTCGACACATTCCCATGCCAACTCTTCCTCCTGTCTAAATTTCTACCTTGAACAACCTTGAACAACCTCGCATTACGTAACTTTGCATCCCTGCTTATGGGAAAATTGTGGGAGGGTGGAGAGAAGGGTGGGGGGGGTGGGCTCCTTAAAATTCATCCTCTCTGACCGGTAAGACCTTGCATCCTCCAGCCCCTCCCTGTTCTGAGCTCCGAAGCCAAAACGCAGTAGCAAACGCTCAGTGTGTGTGTGTGTGTGTGTGTGTGTGTGTGTGTGTGTAAAGTGACACATTTGCCATGTGGAGATTGTTAACATGTGTCCTTTTCCCCTGCTGTTCTGTCCTCATTCACGTGCTTTAAAAGCACGCGTGCCCTCTTCCTTAACCACTGTCTGTCCGTTCGTCCGTCCGTCTGTTGCTCATCATTATTATATCAGGCCTTTAATCTGTTTTCTGGGCCCCGGAGACCGTGACAGGCCCTGACATCTAATCCTTCATAACTGCTTCAGTAGAACACACAATCCTTCAAATCTCATCCACCTCCACCACGCTTGCCCTTCATCTTTGTCTCTCCCTTTACCTTCCTCCTTTGAAGCTCTGAGTCCCTCCTTCCTTCCGTCCCTGGCAGTCCCTTTTGCATCATTTAGTACCCCTGTGTGTGTGTATTGTGCATGCTGTCAACCTTCCTTGGCATAGAACAGCTCTGCCTTGGGTTGCCCTCAGGTTTCAGGCTGTTTTGTGTTCATGTAAATGTGGGCAGGCTCTCACAGAGAAAGAAACCATGCAGGGCCAAAGCCAGAAGTGTACACCGTCTGTGTGACGGACACGTGTGGACAATACAATACAGCTGCATGTCACTGGTAATCTAGTAGTCTGTTACAGCATGTGAAATATTAATCCCCTGGCAATGCTTTTGTGCAAAACTTGTCCTTGTCCAACTCAGGGCTACAAAAATATAAAAAACTACTCGTTTTCCTTATCTGTCTTTTCCTTTATACACTTTACACACAGTATTTTACTTCTATATTTTATCGGACTTGTCCAATGGAGGTTAACACTGCAAAATAACATGACATAAGAAGTTATCTCAAAAGACTCGAACTAAGCAGATGACTGATGACAGAACATTTCAGCAGCAACAAGTCAGCATCGCTCATTTCTCATTCCCATCTCTCCTCTCCCTCCAACTGTCATACTTTCCCTCTATCACCCATGCAGCACAGAGCTTGATTTCTCTGCCGACGGGTTTGGTCGAGGGTCGGCCCTTTATTTATCACTTATTTGGCAAGTCAGGTTTGGGCCGGGTTCAAGCTCTAATGCATCATACAGCCATTTTACATGGATATGTGTCCATGTATAATCGTCATGAAGGGGTCTCAATGGCCTAACACAAACACAATGTCCTCATTAGGAAAGGTTGCAGTGGCCAAGACGTGAAAGGATTCAGTGACAGACAGATCAGATTTGCTCGTGTGTTATATATTTTATATTTTATATTTTATATATTATATATATTATCTATTATATATATTTATTTTATATATTTTATATTACATATTTTATATTTTATATATTATATATTTTATATATTTTATATATTTATTTTATATATTTTATGTTATATATTTTATATAACATAATTTATATTTGATATATTTGATATTTCTGCAGTGTGTTATTTCTGGTAGTAAACCAGCAGGTTGCATCAGCTGAAAAGGTCAGGGACCATATTCTGTAATAATTAAAAAGCACCTTATCTCCCAGCTCAACACACACACACACACGCTCACACACACACACACACGCACACACGCACTCACATACACACACACACACGCACACACGCGCATGCGCACACACACACGCGCGCGCATACACACACACTACTCATTATAATCAACACTGGTCTATACACAGTGAGAGAAGGCCAGCGGCTTGTGTACGCTTTCCCAGCTGAAAGCTCTCATGCCCACTGTGTGTGCTCCAGCTAAATGAGCAGCTTGTTCCCTCTTCCCATCTGCCCACCCGGGCAGCCGCTAGCTCAAGCATGGCACAGGAGGCGTGCCAACTACATGATGACTGATTATTTGGAAATATCTTATTAGTGGACGGGGTGTTGGTGTGTGCGTGTGCAAGTGTTTGTGTGTCAAATCTGCCGCTTGCATTAGTTACATTGATTGCGCTGGTTTTGTTATGGGTGCGGTTGTCAATCTGCTCCTGTTCATTTAACCACGGGTAGAATGTCTCCCTATTTGCGTCAACGTGAACACATCCATCTTTGGCCATCCATCTCTCCTCCGAGGATGTCCATCTAAGCGCAGTACGAAACTGAGAGCCTATACATATGAAAGATTCAAGTTTTTTCATTCCCTCTGTTCGCCCCTCTGTTAGACGTTTGGAATTAAAGGGGTCTTGCTCACAACCAGGGACCACTTAACACGCTGACACACAGATGTAAGGAGGCTGTTGACAATCATGGGTTCTATTTCATTTAACGTCGGCTCTCTATTGTGAGGCTATTGTGCAGCTGGTCTGTGTGCGTGTGTGTGTGTGTGTGTGTGCGTGCGTGCGTGTGTGTATGAGAGTGTGTATGTTTGTGTGTGTGTGTGTGTGTGTGTGGGGCGGTGGAGGACATGTTGTGCGAAGAGAAGGCGTAATGTGCGACTTTGTTTAACTAGAGCAGATTCCCGGGTAGCGTTTTATACACTTACCCAGCTCTCTCATTAGAGATGATGTGTGTTGAACTAACCTGATGGAATCTGATCTACGGTAATCTTCACATCTCAGCTGGACACACGCACACACACACGAACACGCACGCACACACACACACATAAGCACACACACGTGCACGCACTCACAATATAGGCAGCATTTGATGAATATTGCATTAAAGGCTTTGTTGCTCAAAGGCATGTAAAGGTAAGTATACCCTTCATGGCACAGAGGTGCTGTAATTAGGCATTTTTATGTACTGCATAATCATATGTAAACAGCTTCCCCAGCCCCCCTTTAATATAGACGTTTTACATAGCACTCACATATACATTATTTAGTAGTTTTTCACACATTTTACAGTCCCTCGTTGGATGTCATTGTAATGTGTAAGCCAATGTATACTTTCCCTTGATGGAAGGAGCTGATCTTTCAGGTCAAACGCAGGAAGAATGTCTCAAAATAGAAGGTAGCCTCTTTGATTCTCGAGCTCCACAGATGGGGCTCCATACTGCATGAGAGTAATGTGTGGAAATAAATGATGTGGCAGAGGTCTGGCCCCCTTATTTGCACTAGGCTGCCGATAGACCATGTGTAGTAGACAGCTTGCGTTTTTCTCAGTCAACATATAATTAACTCTGACGTTATACGCTCGTATAGCAATTCAGGTTTATCTTGGTCAATGCAAAATGCATTTGTGAAATCATTACAAAACACATTACTGTGGAAATAGATTTTTAAATGAATATTTTTATAATAGTTTCAACTTTGATATGAGGTATGGACATTTTTAAACTGTATTTATGGCTTACAAGATTCGTTTAGGGGACCAGGCATCAAAATAAACTGAATGATCATTCCATTGCAACTGAAAACTGCTGCTGTTCCACAACCCAGGAGTGAACACTTCTTGTTTGAGGTTGGTTATATAATCCATTTCTCCCTTGTGGTAGCTAAAATAGGCTGTATACCGCTGTTCTATTGAGGATTGACTGCTGCAGACTCCATTTCCCCCACAAGATGCTGATGCGTGACACATCTATTCACACCTCCCTGACACCTCCTACAGTATGTATGACAGAATATAAACTGCTTTGTGTGTGCGTATACATAACAGTCTGGGCCAGACACCGCATGTCTCTTTCAACCTAGTCTCAGCCTCTTCCGTCCATTAGCACTACGTCACATAAGCAACTCTGTGCTGAACGCTTGATACATACCTGTCAGCTCGGCAGTACTTAAGAGACGTGGCACTGGCAATTTTCATTGTCTATTAGCATTGTCACTCACAAGTCTGTATTTATAATTCCGGTGCAATGCCGGTGCAGTGCTTTATTTACAAATGTACATTTGTCAATATATTTTAATTAAGTAGTAACCGTATCCTACTTATTTAACATATTAGGACTTGCATTGCAAACAGCCAGAATTGTGTCGATAAGGTTCCCAAAAAATTCCTCAGGGCAAGTTTAAATTCAGACTTGGTTATCGAGTAACATAGTTGGTCATCGGATATATCAATCAAAATACCTAGGCAGGTCAAGATGCAGTTAGCCAGTGCTGTGTCCCAGACATTATGGCAGTAAAGACAGGCTCTGTGAGCCTACTGTCAAACTACAACATATCCTGTGTGTGTGCACACACACACACAGGATATGTTGTAGTTTGACAGTGTGGGGTGTAGGGCCTAGTCTACCTGAATGCCCTCTGTGCCCGGCTGCTGCAGGAGCTTCACAGTGCGTGTGTGTGCCATCTTCTGGCCGCGGCCGTCATGCCAGGTGAGGCTGCTTCCCCCGGTGCGGCGCGGCAGCTGGTAGCTCAGCTCCTCAGAAGACAGGGTGTGCTCCAGAGACGCACGGCAAAAACTGAAGCTGGACGCAGCTGGTGGAGGCGAAGATGAAGAAGGAGAAAGAGAAGGAGGAGAAAGAGGAGAAGAATACGAAGAAAGATAAGATATAGAAGAAGAAAATGAAGGAGAGTGATAGTGACAGAGACATACATGGAAGTCAGCTGGGGGTTGTCATGGTTTGTGAGAATATAGCTGTGTGTTCCGACTCATTCAGTAACAAACAGTAATTTACGTGTCTTGTGAGAGTGGCAGGCTGCAGCAGTAGTCTTGTGTGCAGGGCACATAACAAAGCTATGCACCAGAATGTTGTATTTTCTCTTGACAAGCCATTGGTTGATCTTTAAAGATCCTACAGGAATATGTGTTCAACACCTTTCCCCTCCCCCATCTCGTCCATTCAATATTCTACCTCTTCCATGCTAAATCAGGAGGGCTGCTGGGACTGTCAGGCAGTTCCAAGATAAGGTGATAAGTGCCTGTATCTCTATAGAGGAGCCAAGACATCTGATAACCTGCGCAGTCAAATGTGTGCGACTGAATGATGTAGTAGCTGCCAGAGGGAATCCTCCACAGTTTATGCCATGCAGGGCAACTCTGTGGTCGCTCGTCCTTTGACAGCAAGGATGAGTGTGGAGTCGCATGCTAGATTCCATCTGAAAACACGATAGCCTCACTTATTTTCTATACCCCTTCTTCTCTCTTTAACTGTTTATGAAATGTATTTTAAACATATACAGATGTTTGTGAGTGATTTAATAAAACACTGTTATAATAAACATGCTGCCAAGATGAGAAACCTGTCAGCCGCACGCTCCTCATTTGCAATTCTGAGATGATGATTTAAACCACAGGACTACAAGAATGTCAATGTTTGGTAATTAGCTCTTTCCCTTTGAAAATACTCACCGTTTCCAATAGAGAGCCTGTCAGAACCTTTTGAATTGTGACACAAAGTACACACATGATTTTTGTCTATTTAAAATATAATTTAAAAAGTGAAGAACGTTGCAGTTTACTATAAAGTAATCTTTAGTTTTGTGTGAACTACAGCTACAGCTACAGCAGTCTCCAAAACAATGCTCTCTTCAGCTTGTGTGTTCTTACATGATTGAAACCTTATACTTCAACAAATGTATGAGAAATTGATACTTTCTTAAATTGAAAATGCTTCTTTTAAATAGACAAACATATGTGTACTTCGTGTCACAAAAAAATAATTTGATTCTTGCCGTTGACTAACATACGTAATTTTTTCGAATTAAGCTCCCATAATGTGGAAGTGACTTAGGCTCTCTATTCTGGACTCCCTTGAATTCCTCCTCCTTGCACAGCTCACACCCCCTGTTGTGTGTCTCAGAGAAAACACTGCTAATGTGTTTGTAACACAGGAAGCACTTGCCAAGTATGACACATGTGATTAATGAGAGGAAAATATTAGATTTCAGAGGCAGGTGAGCGAAGGTGTTGTGTTAAAGATTAATACTAAAGAAACTGTCATGACAACGTACAAAAATACTGTATGTATTTTTGTATTTGTAAATGCCATATAAATGTAGTGGCAGAAACATTGTGAAATACTGCTTTTATTTAAATCACATATGTTGCTTGTCATAGGGTGGTAAAGTATTGCTTTTCCCCAAAAAACTGTTTCTGACAATACGTCCAACCTGTAATAATAACGACACAATAACACGAAGCAAAAACAATTACTGTTAAGGTTTGTTGGTTGTTTGTTCTGGCATTACTATCACTTTACCGCACCGTTGTGACAAAAAGAGAGCTGAGGCGGAAGACAAAGCTCTCGATCTTCCGGGCAATTTTCATTCCTACCCTCACCTATGGTCATGAAGGGTGGGTCATGACCGAAAGAACA
>JAODUH010000160.1:0-13951 GCA_027564835.1 Typhlichthys subterraneus | reverse complement strand
TGATTTGTGTGTTGTATTATTTTGATAGAGAGAGAGAGAGAGAGAGAGAGAGAGAGAGAGAGAGAGAGAGAGAGAGAGAGAGAGAGAGAGAGAGAAATGTAATAGAAAGCTTAAGTACTGAGCAGAACGTGTGTGTGTGTGCTTTTATTCCCCCTGGTAGTACACCAATTCCTGGCACACCTTTGAGATGGATCAGGTGTGTGGTGAAGACAGCCACACATGAAAGATACTTCCTCTGCGTGATATATATGGAGGGAACATCGTCAGTAGTGGGCGGCTAGTAGAGTAATCACTTTCTGTATAGGTGTGAGCGTATATGCTTGTGTGTGTGTAAGAGAGAGAGAGGGGGGGGGGGGGGACAGATAAAGTGTAAGTTGAAAGACTTCATACAGTTCATCGGGATGTTACCCACCAGATTTGTTTACATTTTGCCCACAAGCAAAAAGCCTCCAGTACCTTGGCTCAATGCCTTTATTGCTCCTGTTTCCTGACATCGCTTTGATAGATTTTTGAGCAAATCCTAATTTAAGACATATTATTAATCATCAGCACACACACACACACACATCATACAGACTTTCATGTGTCACTTATTGAAGACAGATGGCCTTCTCTTAAATCAACATATGGGAAAAATGGTTCTTGCTGCCTCATCTCTTCACAATCCAAAATGTATAATGATGTACACTAATATGCATCACTGCAAAAACGGCATACCTTAACTTAATCTATTTTAATATGATTATAGCCTGGTAATCATTACCCTCCTTTTTTCATAGTGAAAGATTCACAGTAGGCTAGTGGTGTCATCTCCTATTTTGAAAGAATTGACTACATGCACGGTATACTGTATTACGCAATACACAGGGTAGACTGTATTTTATGCAGATACATATTAGAGGTGAAATCCCTTAAACCAATCCATGATTATTTATAGTTTTGAGTTGAGTCATTATTATAGATACAGTTTAACCTCAGAATTTCCCATCATAATTTTCTAGAGTGATGTAATTTGATGTGCAAACTGGTTAGCTCATCGTAGCTTTCAAACTTTATTCCCCATTTATCATACACAAATATGTTTTGACACATTTCAAGAGTCTGTTCTCCATTTGACTTTGACATTTTTGGCTTGACAGTTTGCGTTGTCTTGTCGTGTCATGTTCTTCAAACCAAAGATCAGAACCCATGCAAACTCATTCTCACACTGATTAAAATCACAAATACTGTTTGGCTTCATGAAACAGGTCTGGAAATACTTTGATAACTTAATTTTAACACCTCTGAAGCTTCAAGGATTTCAAACAGTAATTATGCACCATCACTACTGTGATTTGCAGAACCTATGTAGCAGGGATATTTTAAGATGTGAATATATATATTAAAATACAAGGTATTTGAATCTGATAATCTCTGGTAATGAATGACAGAAAAGAAGATATATAATAACTTATTAATTATATACTAATAATAATAGTGTCCATATTGAGACAAGTAATAGAGTATAATACAATGTTTGAACAGAAAATTCCATTGCACGCCTTAATGTCATTTTCTTTTAAAAACACATGTAATCTAATATAGTGTAGTGCCTGCACTCCACATGTTCTGTTACAACAGTTTGGACTATTGAGGTTTAACAGTACTACATAAAAGAACAAAACTGTCATAATGAAAAATATTTGAAATAAACACAAACACAAAATATGTAAAATCTAGTTCTGTTCAAAATGTGGAGCAGCGCGTCAACTTAAAACATAAATTGCATTCATCTTTTATTAATTACCGTCACGCTATTTTCTGAACCCTGTGGTGAATTAAAGTTCCTTTCCATTGGCAAGTGACAAATGGGCTGAGAAATGTCTTGTGTGTTATGATGGCTTCTTTGTATAAAATACATACATATATCAGTGTGTTGGTCTTGTTCCTGTGCCGGGTCAATGAGCTAACATTGCTCTATGTAAGTCAAAAGGTTTAGCCAAAAGAGCCATCATGACATAGATGTCTTGTTTGCGTTTTTACTGTGTAAAGGTTAAAGGGTGAGATGTACACTGTCTATAGGTATGGCACACTGTATGCTGGAAGTATTTCTCACCCAGAGCTCAGACTCTTCAGTGGACTCTTAGTAACTATCTGCTAAAAGATGAATGGAATGTGTCCCTAACGTGGGGTAGCTAATCTGGAATTAAGAAAGTAGAAAATGGGAATTCAGGAGGGGTCTGTTGTTGACCCAGTGAACCAACCTTAATCTGTCCATGTCTGCAGGTTTTTACATAGAACATCTCCCTGTTTTTGTAATGCCTTTGTTGCCATTGTGTTGTGTTTTAAGGTTAGTTGACTCATATTTTTTTTTCCTTGGGACAGAGATTGTTCCATTAATGGAACATTTGTCTTGGAATAAAAACAGTGCTTTTCAATTATATATCATGGAGAATTACAATGTATAAACAAATCATCAATATGATCGAATGGGTGATTTCACTGCTATAATCCTGTGTTTATTTATTATTTAGTAATAATAATACCAGAATCAGAAACTTTCTGTAAGAATTAAAGCACATGGTGAAGAACATGTTTCTCATGAACAAGCACATGTTCAGCCCTCTCTGCTCTCTCAATATATTTTGGCAATGATACTGAGCTTTTGGACGGGTGACTGGATGGCTGTCTTTCTTGCTATCTCTGTACAGTATCTCTTATTCTCTCAGTTTCTGTGGTTTAAGAGCCAGCCTGCTGTATTTCCCGACCCCCAGGAGAAAAACACATTTCAGATCCCCTGGCCTTTGAAGCAATGGCCTGGCAGGACCTGGACTCCAGTAATGTAATCTTTATAATATTGTTTCAGTTAGATACAAGCTCTTCACGAGACATGTTCTAGATAGTGATGATTTCTTCCTGGCCTTTCTGCATGTCTGTTCATCACCCTGAGAAGTCATAGGCGCATATGTAACACATATATTTCTTTGTACTTCTACATTACCCCTATATATATTGTCCCTGCCTGCTTACTGTACAGCGTAGTGTCCTGCAGCTAAATCATTGGTCTCAGTGGTTTAGCTTACATGGCAAACTGTAAAACAAATCATACAGGGATATCTGACAGTCTGCCACTGACATGGACAACATACTGTAGAAATATATTGATTGGGATTATTGTATGACAACTCAACTGACCAAATCCTAACACAATTATTTAACAGTAACTGTAAAGATCATATCATATCCCACATTATTAGGAGGCAGTGCATGTCACTGTCCGATCTCTGGAAGCATTCAGTGACCTTTGACCTCAGGTTAGGCTGCTTTAAGACATAATGGCAAGGCTTCTGTCTGAGCAAGTGTTGTTAAAGCAATGGTGGAGATAACCTGCCCATAGAAGTAAAATCTCCTTAGACTGGCCAGTAGGGCGATAACACTGGAGAGTTACTGTGAAGGTCAAATCTGGGGCACCCTAAATATCCTGGAGGATCTCAGATCAGATCTTCACTTTCAGGTGTAGGCTGTACAGTCTCTCTCAGTAGACTCTCTCCATCACAATCATGTCGTCATCATCATCATCATCATCATCATCATCATCATCATCAATAAACCAATCGATAAACAAACCGATCATTAAACAATCTACCAATAGCTGTGCTTAATTTGCTGAAATCATATAACTAAAGCATCGGATGCACTATTATCCTTTTTATATAATTTAGTTTTTTGTTTAAAAACTGAGAGGTTACCGGGGAAACCTTAAATGATTATTAACGATTGGCACGTTAGAGCTAACAAATGATCCGGGCTAATAAACTGCTTACGCCACGGGAAGCGGTGATTTATGATGGAGGACACGGGGACACTCTCTCCTCCACCATCCAAGGGAGGGGTGACGATGAGGAGCGCGAAGGGGAGGGAGGAAGCCTGAGAGAGGGAGAAATTGAATGAGAGGGACAGAGCAAAGTTGAGTGAAGCCTCCAAAAAAACTTCTTCAACAAGCAGTAACTGAAACTACAGATAGTGCAGGCGCGTCGCCGGTTTGTTTTCCTTTTCTCTACACATGGCTGCTTAGCTCCATCGAACTTAATTTGCGTTAAAGTTCGGCGGCGGATGCGAGGGGGTCTCCGCTTGGAAAGATGGATCACTTAATAAGGACTCGGGCGTGCAGGAGGATATCTATTTTTTTTGTTATCCTGCTACACGCAACAACGGCACATACTGGTAAAGTATAGGCTACATAAACACCTGCCGAGAATTATATGATTTTGCGATGATGCGATAATGTGTACGTAAAAAAACAAAAAACGTCCTAATAGTACGGTAGCCTACATTCCATATCTCTATATCTCTATGTGCTTTAAATAATTTTGCATTCGTCACGTTCCCCCATGGAATATATATTTTATTTTGCTGTTTAACTTGTGGTGGTGCTGCAGAAAGGGCAATTATTCTCATTGGATGGAATACAGCAGCCTATTTATTGACGCTTGGTTCAAACCTGCAAAATCGAAATAACTTTTAGAATATTTAGATTTGGAATAGCCTAGGGCTAGGCCTACAATAAAACGTCTGCACAGAAAAATTAATGCTGATGAAAAAGATTCCTTTTGCGCATCATTGCACATATGGAATCCCTTATTAATATCTTCCATAATATTGACTACATTTGTGATAAACAACTGAGGTGCAGGTCAGATGTGGCCATATCGGATTTCTGCCATCCCCATACTGTAGAGTAGGCTTGCTAGACATTAGGAGTTCTATGATGTCATTGATGTTATAGAGTTTGCTTGTGACCAGTGTCGGTTTGCTGTGAAATGGCTTAACGTTGGCTTGGGAAGGAGGTGAATGGTTGAAACACTGACCGAACTGAGTAGATTAAAATTCCTGTCATGGATCTGCTTAATGTGCCAACACACAGGCCTAGTTTAGCACTAACACGAGTTATGAATATCTTGGAAGCTCATGCAGATGCACATTTTATTCCTGGCAATTACAAAAGTGATTACAGGTCAAAACTGAAGGCAGCAGTGAGCCAACAATAAAATGTAATGTATTCACTCTAGCCAGGGAATTGGAAGAAAACTGGAAGTCATTTTTCCAATAATAATCTGTCTTAATGACAAGGGACTGGTCTGTCTGTGATAGTGTCCTGGTGTGCATTTTACTGTCCACAACAACACCTTACAACACAACATACTGTATGGGCTTCTGGCCTTGTTCATCTGATATTGTCGCCGTCAGAGTTTACTATTCCCAGGATAAACTCCAACATGTGTGTGATGTGTATGTTTGATTTAGCTCATTCCTACAGTATCTGCCACCCACACTAGAGTCTGGGAGTGGAGACCCCCGATCAGAGCGATAGGCCACGCCCTGTGGCCATGTCTGGTCCAGGGTGACGCACCCCAACAGCAGTTAACTCTATGGCCACCAGAAGTGCTTAAAGATGCCTCATTTACAAATGCATGCCCGTTACGGCTAACTGGGCTATTCTCTGGAATTAGTGGAAAAGAGGTTCAGATGTTCGGAATTGAGCAAATATTGACATTAAACAAATGACATACGAGTGCGATATTTGGTCTATTGCGTCCTCTAATGAGGGGCTGCACAGGGGCTGAGATTAATGGGGGAAATTACTAAAGCAAACAGTTGAGCTGAAATGGGAGTATCGCACACCCAGCTGTTTGCTGTGTGTGTGTGTGTGTGTGTGTGTGTGTGTGTGTGTGTGTGTGTGTGTGCGCACGCGCGTATGGTGTTTTCCATTCGTGATTGGCTTTACACATACATACAAGCACTGAGAAACTAGTTCAGGTTAGTTAGTACAATGTGCGATGATGTGATGTTACTGTTATGTATAGTACAGTACACATTAAGCTCTTCATAGTATTCTCACAGCTGGTTGTCTGTGTGTGTTTTGGAGAGATGAGAGATCACTTTGTAGTCATGTTTGATTACAGGAAGTGAAACATTCTTGCACCCTCAGTTTATACTGTAATCTTTAAGCCTTTTTGCCTTTTCAAAATGTTCCCTCTGTTCGTTATCTTTTCTTTTAAGTGCCACTCAAGCGACTCAAAAATAGTGTTTGTTTTTACTTGTCATTTGTACTTTACACCCCTATTCCCCCCTTAGGAAGGACGATTATTCACATACTCACCCCTTCCATTTGTGTCTCATTTGAACTATTTGCCAACACTTAGCTAAGCTTGATTCACATTGGCTGGTGCAAGTGAGGGGCCCTTATTATCATCTAACTGTAAACAAGTGGCAAATGTAAACCATACAGTAGGCGGTGATAAATTCACCAGCCAATGGCTGATGCATAAACTGCTGTCTGTACAGTGCTTCTGCTATCTGCTGTTGCGATGACTCAACGAGTTTTTCTGATTTAAAGGTGAAACGCAGGGAGACGTCAGAGTTCTTTTGCTGTCACCGTGACCCGCTGATGCCGCTGAGGCTGCAAATGTGTCTGCTGGGCACTGAAGGCTTTTGGAAATCCTCCAGCATTTATTATGAGGAAATTATGCTCACAGTACGCACACATCGTGCATGGAGCCTGTCCCGGTCTATGGTGTGCAACAACATCTGGCCTCCAGAAATGCACCAACCCTGTTCACTGGATGCCGTGAGCATGAGTGTCAGACATGATGGGAGAGGATGTCTGCAATGAGCGGTCATCCCCTTTCTAGCATGTTCTACCTATCACGTTATTCCAGGTTATGAGTAGGAGTGTAATGAGCCATATACAGTATTTAAAAAAAAACAACATGTAGAAGTCACATTCATTATAACACTACATGTTATACTACAAAGTAGAGTTGTACAGAAAGATCCAGTGGCTCTGTTCTGCCTGTCTGTTGTGCTCAGGCGTGCGCATGTTTTCGCTTGTCCGATAGGATATGCAGACGTGAGACGAGCTTGTGTTTGTGTGTAATAGAGAGGAGATTCATCGCTACACAAGCATAAAACCCTGGCTCCTTTTTTACTGGAAGCAAAAGCTTTTAGAACTGCCCATAGGGCTGTGACCAGCTGCATGTTATGGGGAGTTACTCGAAAAACATGAATGAACAGAACCCCTAAGAGGATACCAGCACGTCTGTGTATAGCTGTTTGGCAGCTATACACAGACGGGCTCGTATCCTTTTAACACACATGCTCACGCACACGCGCGCGCGCACACACACACACACACACACTGTGGTATATGGCTCCGTGATGCATCTGAGTGATGGATGAGCTATAGGTGTTAGGTCATGTGCATGCATGTTTGCATGGATGCAGGTCTACCCCTCTGCCTTAGGCATGTATTTATGCATTCATGAGGAATTCTTGTGTGTTTTGTGTGTGTTCGTGTGCACACTTGTCGTGTGTGTGTGTGTGTGTGTGTGTGTGTCTGTCCAATTCCTGGACAGACAGGATGGGCAGGTGTTTTCTCCCTGGGCTAAGCAATGCTTGGCCTGCTGGGCTGTCATGCTGTGTGCAAACACAGAGTAGAATAAACTGTGGAGATGGACGGATTTTGGACTCATGCGAACAGCGTGGAAAACATCGAACCCTGTATCCCCAGACGACCCAGTGGCGACACCCTAACTCCCAGAGACCCTGAGCCTTAGCGAGAGGACTTATCCAAGGGCCGCTGGCATATATTCAGTCTCCTCAACACATTAATCAAGGGCACTATTGCTATGTGTTTTGATGCAGAGGGTAAATTACATGTTTGGAAGTGTGTCTGTCTGGATGTCACTTGTGTAAAGAGAGTGTAGACTTTGTTGTTACAAAAGGAGCAATGAGATGTGTTGGATATACACACAATATATCTTTGTCCTCAACATACCGGATGATAAAGCAGCAGCAGCGGCGAGAAGTTTTTGCGGTGCGGCGGATGCATTCTGCTTGGTCTCACACACAACCGCTGATTTTGATTGGCTCCCAAATGCACGATGATAACTGAAAGCAGACCCGGGCCCTGTAGGCCAATCATCGTGATGAATATCACCTCCACCCTGTTCACATTCTTCCAGCCCAACACATTCGCCCGTCTCCGTAATGTAACGTGCCACGGGCGTCATGGCCGACATTTCTGATACTCTCCCCGCCTCTTATTTTCCATAACCAACTGTTTACAAGAAGAGAGCAGGGTGTTTGACAGATCGCTGACAGACAGAAAGGCTGCAGCGATTCAGAGGGAAATGTAGACTAAGGCAGAAAGTACTGGAAAGTACTGTTCGGTGATTCATCTGGGTGTTATTGTTGAGCTGCAGAGCGCGTGGGTTGTTATTCCATAACGGCGTGTCCAGGGTGTTTTTGTTTTATACCTTTTGTTTGTTTAAGGTTTTTGTGTGTGTTACTGTGCTCTTGTGTTAGTGCATGGACGCCTGTTTGGGTTCATGCGTGTCTGTGAGTAGCTGTGTTTATGTTTTTGCGGATATGTGTGTGCCTATGTGAGAACAGTAGCAACTGTGTTTGCAACTGTGTGTGTGTGTGTGTGTGTGTGTTGGGGTTTCTCTTCACTTGACTTGCCTTGCCTTTCCTGCAATCAAACAGCAGTGACCCAGGTCTGATTAGATTAAAGTGAGTCTTCGCGGAGAGAAGCCTCGTTGAAGCAGCTTCGCCTCTACTCTGTCATCAGCCTCTCATTACTAATTGCTCTTCACCATTTAGACATTATTATAGATCCGAGGTGGAGGAATTAAATGTCCATGCATTAAAATGGGGATAATTTTTAACCTCTGTTCCTCTACTAAAGCGTGCATTATACCGTCCATAGTGAAGCAGGAGGGTTGTTAAGGATGTGACACGTTTGATGCGCAGATGGCTGGCACATGCTGATATGTCATCGTCGCATGTACAGTACGACACCGCAGCTCCCTATCTCCAAGCTTAGCCACAAATCTCTGGGTGCGGGCTAACATTCTGTACGCTAAGCTATTGTAAACCTCTCTGCCCAGTTTTATCAGCTCCACTGCTTGAAAAAACTCTTCCCAGGCAATAATGGATTTTCTGTGTGTGTATGTGTGTGTTGTCAGTGTGTGGGTGGTGCAAGTCCAGTGGAATGTCTTCAGAGTCATATTTTGTGCAAACAAATAGGAGAAAGAGAGAACAGAAAAGCCATTATGCTGCAGTCACACATCCAGCATGCGTGAAGTGGCTTGTATGGTGAGTCTGGGCCACAGGACTCCAGTGCCAAGTGTCACACATCTGTAGAGTAATTGGTGGCATTTGCAGCAGACAGAGGGCGCGCTGTGCGATGGAGTGGCTACACGTTGAGATGTTTTCCGTCCGGGTCAACAGCAGAGCCGCAGGGCACGCATGGCGATCTCATAGGGCAGACATGGCGGTCTTGTAGACAAAACGGCTCGGAAAGTGGAAGAGAGCGGAAATGCCACATGAAATATGTGGAATAGCATGTGCCCGTAATGTATTGTATTGTCACACGCAGCTTTAAGACGAACAGACGGGTTCAACCGACATTTTGAATATGTTAGCCTCCAATATTCCGTGAATGATTTTCTAAATGATAAGTCCATCTTACTGTGATCTTGGATCAGCACGTTGCATAACATATCACTGCAATAGAGTCAGAGCCTTCCCTTGGCAATGTTAGCATGCTAATTCATTCTGTCAAAAGTGACATGACCAATAGGACTATACATTGATACAGTACTGTGGAGTTGTTTACAGTACTGTATGTGCTCAAGCAATACCCTTGTTAGTCAAATCATCCCCAAACCCACTGGTGATCAATCGTTTCCATGAAAAATTAAATTTCCTATTCTCCTTACACCAACGAAGGAAAATATACTTTCCAAATGCAGGATTAAAAACTAGAATAAAAACTAAAACTATAAACAAAACCAGTTCTTACCTAGTGAATGCATGCGTGCCCTTGGGCAATGTTAAACCCCTACAGGCTGACCCTCCTTAAATGGATTAGATAAGAGCTGGAGGTCAGCCAAGAGGCGAGAGAGAGCATTACCACACAGCCCAATGACATGCAGGTATAGTGCTTGCTCAGGCAACGTGCGCCGCAGGCAAGGTGTTGGCTCCCATTACGGTGACAGAGATGAATCCAAGGCGGTAAATAGATAGTTCTACTTTTATTGATCTCTGGACACATCACAGCCTCACGTGGCATTCTGCCACTTGCCTGGGGCAGGGACCGGCCCACGGTAGTGTGTGTCCGTGTGTGTGTTGCTGCAGAAGAAAATGAAAAAGTTTTTTTTTTTTTTTCTGACACTTAATTCTTTTTTCTGGAGGAATTTGTGCTCCTCCTCTCCTTTGTCCCTGTGGCGCTGGTGCTCATTTCAGATGCTCTGTGTTGTCCTCAGATGACTCATAGGGGTCAGAGGTCTCTGTCCAAGAAAAGAAGAAAAAAAGTTTTCCTTCTGTTAAATAAATGAGCCCTATTTAACCGGCATTCATTTTACCCGGGGGAGGTTCCAAAACAGAACGGAATACTGATTTTAAATGTTTGTACTTGTGGAAATTTGGAAAATAAAATTGCCACAGTGAAATGTCCACTTCTCAGTTAACTTTCTTAGTGTTGGGAAAGTTACTCAGGAACTGTAATATGTTACTAGTTACTTATTTCTAGTAACTAGCAACAAGTTGTCCAACATTGCAGTTAATAATGTCTCAATTGATAACAATCACAAATTGGAACTGGCATCTTTGTAATGTAATTACAATGTAAAACTACATATTTTGTTTCAGGTGGAATTTGTACTGTATTTTATATATAAATCATTTAACCCACAAATGTGGATCAATTTAAAGGCACACAAACAATGACAGCACCTTTCTCAGTAAAGGTACACCAGGTTATATACTGTAAGGCCTAACTAATTAAATGTATGTGACAAGTCTGGGGTTTGTCGGAATGGGTCGTCTCTTTATGCATTACATGGAATGAAATACATCAGGACATTATTGAGTTGGGCTAGTATGTTTTGAGGCTTTGTGGTGCTCCAATTGATGTGCTCTGAGAAACCCAGAGCTGATCTTATCACCTCTATTTCACACTATGAGTGAATTGCGCACGCGTGCGAGAGAGAGAGAGAGAGAGAGAGAGAGAGAGAGAGAGAGAGAGAGAGAGAGAGAGAGAGAGAGAGAGAGAGATCGGGGCACATTTTATATACTGTAATCTCTGGTAGTTTGTAATCCATGTCATTTAGTTTAAATTTTCCACTTTCATGTAGGCCAATCAGAGTTAATGAGGAAATTATCATAAACGATTGTGTGTGGGCAAATGTTAATTTGTGATGCTTAGCATGACACAGTATCCATGCCCCCGAGCCTTTAGTTACTTCTGCAATCATTCAATTTGCTAAGCTTGTTTATGACACTATCATATTGTAAATTAAGCCCTTCGGTCTTAAATGCCAAATGTTTTTTTTTCATTCCATGTTATTTATTTTGGCAGTAATTCACAGGATAACCTAACCTATTGAAGGCCCCTTGCCATGTTCAAAGAGTGAGCTCAGAGCTGTTTCACTGTGCAAATACACAATACCATAAAATGGAACCCGGTGTTTTCCGCAAGCAAAGTCTGGGCACCAGTAAATTCTCTCCACATGTTTAACAGGCACAATAAATGCCATGCCTTGGTAAGAGTGGGCAAAGCTAGGAGGTAATTTAAATTTAGGATGCTCATTTAACATGCCTGGAATGCTAAGTACTGAGTTTTCCTCACCAAGACTCCCCAGCTGGTTGGAGACTGGTTACATACAAAACTCCTGATCCTGGCTAATGCACGAAGCAGCACGTCATCAACAGACATCTAATAATGCGCCTGACCGAATGCAAATAAACCCCCGGCTCATCATTGTAATGAGAAAAAGGCCTACCACCGAGAGCGCACGTCTTCAGAGCATGTCTACAGTGAGAGGCTCATTACGAATAAGCACACTTTGGCGCATGAATACAAGAATCGCTTATGCGATACATTTTGTGCAAGCTAGCAAAAAAACTAACGGGATCGAGACAATGTGGCCTGCTGGTGCCGGGGTGGGCTATGTGCAGGTGTTAGCTGGCAGGTGTGCCCAGCAGGATTATGGGCTCGGCTGTGCATCCTATAATAAGCACCGCACAACACAAGCCACCTGTAGCCACATCTCAAAAGAGCTGTCTCCTCCAGCTCATGAAAGCAGGAAGCTTTCACACTTTATGACCAGTTTCCAGGCTCACTTAAATGGCTGCTGCTTGGCACGCTAACAACTAGTATTTAAGGGTAACAACAAAGTGCCCTCAAACCGGCATAGGGCAACTGTAACCACATAGGAAATAGAAATGGTATGGCTAACACCATGTTACTGCAATGTGGTTCCACTTACTGTAAAATATAGTTCTTCACTCTTATAGTTGAAACTGGGATCCACAGTAAATTAGACAATGCTACCTATATATCTATCAATGTGAACTACTGTATAACTATATATCATATTACTCTTCTTTATACTGTAACTATGTTGTTGTAAATACACTCCTGTATCTTATACTGTACCTATGGTTACTGTTATTTCCTTCCCAGCTAATCCCATTGATGTTCTGCGGCTGCTGGAGCTGTCAGACAGCATGGAGGGGGTGTCTATGGATGCTGGTCTGTGTGCCAGCAGGACAGACTTGAAGGAGACAGACCTGGCCTACAGGATAGACAAAAGGATCCAGCTCAGCATCCCCACTAAGCAGCTCTTCCCTGGTACTGCACAGTTAGCTTATAGACCACAACTGCGTAACATCTGATGACATATTGGGGATGGGACGATATGAAAAATGAATGTCACAATTATCCTGGCCAAAATAATTGCATTATTATTGTGTTAATATGATTAAACTCTTAAAATGGCATTAAAACATACTGGAATGACTTGTTCTTACATTTTTATAAGAAACAAGCATTTGTATGGCATCATGACACACATACAGTACTGTATATTTTTTGAGTGATTCTGTTTGCTCTGAAGCCAGTATATCAACAAATCCGATTTATGTCTTTTATGTGGCGGACACAATGGGCAAGCCGAGCCTTCAGCCATAGTGGTGATTGACTGGAAAAATGCAGGCTAATGAATACATTTGTAAATCAATACAGTTGGACTGTGCACGTGAGTTAGACAGCTTATGTGAGGATATTCATGATTGCCCTGATAATGGACATTCACCACGATACGATCAGTCAGTCAGTTTATTTATCACAATAAACAATAATATTGTATATCGTCCCATCCCTAATATATACATATCTGTCTTATCTGTCATCTGCCACAGGGCTTTCAATGCTTTTGCCACCGAGACCTACTGCAGGGGTCTGACCTTTCTTTGAACTGGAAGTGCTAGTCCTGAGCTAGCATCTCCAGCTCCACATGGTTTATATTTCACATCATTATGAGCTTTCACTGGGTGGTTTTTGCAGTGCCACCAGACTTGAGGCTATACATGCTGCGCTCTCGCTACCGTGACTGAACTAAATCGTCTCCCCCTCCCCTATCCTCTCCACGATGCTCCTCTCCTTTAACGCTCTGCTCCTCTCTTCACCTCTAATCTCCGTGCTCCTCCCTCTCCTCTCCTCTCTCCTCGCCCACGTTCCGTCACACCGTGTATGCCCTCACTTTTCATTCCTCCTCCTCCTCCTCCTCCTGTTCCCTCAGATTCTCCATTTCCCCAGGACTTCTCCCTGATGGCGACGGTGCGAGCCAAGAAGGACTCCCAGTTCTTCCTGCTCTCGCTGTACGACGAGCATGGCGTGCAACAGTTGGGCCTGGAGGTGGGCCGCTCGCCTGTCTTCCTGTACGAAGACCAGCATGGGCAGCCCACGCCTGACCTCTACCCGACCTTCAAGAAGGTTAACCTGGCAGATGGAAAGTGGGTCGAGCAGCTTGGTGTTTAACTCACATATATGAGATGTCTGCCCGCCTAAGACTGGGAGGCAGTAGTACGGTTGCATACACATGTACATATAGCCACCCCCCCC
>JAODUH010000159.1:0-13951 GCA_027564835.1 Typhlichthys subterraneus | reverse complement strand
CCCTTCCCCATGCCTCTCCCACATAACACACACACACACACACACACACATACCTCATATCCACTAGGTCTTCCAGGGCCAGGATTGGGGGATCTCCATGTTACCCTAATATCTGATGAGGAAATGCTGGATGCTTTTACATCAGGTGGGGCCTCCTTCGGCTCTGAGCGAGTGGACACACAGAGAACTTTAGAAATGCAAGACACTGAACACAACGTCCCTTTGGCTGGGCACCTCAAGCTACCTTCAATGTGAACAACATCAAAACCACGTACCTCCTTCAGCGGAGTAGACGGTGACGACTTGGCTGAAGGGTCCATCTCCCTTGTTGTTGTACACGCCAACTTTCACCTCGAAGGGGGTGAGAGGAGGGAAGGTCTCGTCTCGGTATTTGTACGTGGTGGAGTCGGCCGACGTGACCATCTTTTCCTTCCAGCCTCGGGTTCCATTGGCGCGAAACGCCACGATGTAACCAAACCCCTCACCGTTCTGGAACTCCTCCGACACCGGCTGAGAAAGCAACAAAAACAAGCAGGGGGATAAAAGGCGTTTGGTTAAAATGATGCAGAGACGCTGGGCTGGAGACAGATTGCTGAGGTGAGGTCAGCACTCTGGCGAGCACATGGATAAATGGGTGTGTTTGTGCACAGGAAAACTATTTAATCTTGGAAGGGGTGAATTTGCAGCGAGGACCTGGCAGAATCAATCAATCAGAGTGAGGAACAATGTGGCCCAGGTGTAGTCATGCACCTGGTTATATATCAAATAACATTTCACTAATTGCACTATTTGTCATTGCCTGTGTTTATTCCAGTGTCTTATGTCCATTATAAATAGATAATATAAAAACTATATGTCATGAAATTATGCTAAATAAATGCTAATAACTATAATGGGTTTTAAAATGGACACTATTTGCATTACCCATGTGGTTCAATCCAGTGTTACAAAAGCATTTTGTTTTTCTACTGCACTCATAGTATCTAACGTTATTCTCTACTTCTTCCCGACATCCATTTGTACTTTCAGGCATAACTGTGTCTCAAACAAGCTGGGGTGGACATTTGGGCCTCTGGGGGCACTTTAAGCAATAACACAATTGAAGAACATAAGGCCCTGTTATATCATATATAATATTGCAGCAAACTACTTTTTTATATGTAAAAATATAGTGGAGTAATTGTGTCCTGAGCAGTGAATGACATGTCACTCCTTGTGTGTGTCATAATTCAAGCTTTTCTTTTGTTTTCCAATTATTTTTGTAGCTTACCCAACACATCACAACACATCCATCCATCTATCTTCTCCCGCTTATCCAGAGTCGGGTCGCGGGGGCAGCAGCTCCAGCAAGGGACCCCACACTTCCCTTTCCTGAGCCACATTAGCAAGCTCTGACTGGGGGATCCCGAGACGTTCCCAGGCCAGTGTGGAGATATAATCTCTCCACATGGTCCTGGGTCTTCCCCGAGGCCTCCTCCCAGCCGGATGTGCCTGGAACACCTCCCAATGGAGGCGCCCAGGGGGCATCCTTACTAGATGCCCGTACCACCTCAACTGTCTCTTTTGTGCGGTGCTAATCCTCATCCCAGCCGTTTCACACTCGGCTGTGAACCGATCCAGTGAGTGCTGGACGTCACAGACCGATGATGCCATCAGGACCACATCATATGAAAAAAGCAGTGATGAGATCCCCAGGTCACCGAACCACAACCCTTCCACACCACGACTACGCCGCGATATCCTGTCCTTGAATATCACAAACAGGATTGGTAATAAAGCGCAGCCCTGGCAGAGACCAACCCCCACCTGAAACGAGTCTGACTTACTGCCGAGAAGCCATAAACAGCTCACGCTTTGGGCATCCAGGGATTGGATTGCCCTTAAAAGGGACCCCCTCACCCCATACTCCTGCATCACCTCCCACAGTATTACCCGGGGGACCCGGTCATACAGGTCAATCTGAGGTTCGACAATCAGCTGAACCCTCCTTTCCAGCACCTTAGAGCAGACTTTACCAGGGAGGCTGAGTAGTGTGATACCCCTGTAATTTGCACACACTCTCTGGTCTTCCTTTTTGAAGAGGAGAACCACCACCCCAGTCTGACACAACACAACGCATGTAAATGAGAGTGTGTGTGTGTGTGTGTGCGTGTGTGTGTGTATGTGTGTGCGCTGCCCATTAAGCATTTGTTTTGGTCTGAGATGCTGGTGCTTTAGAATGACATGGCAGAAAGTCTTAGATTCACTTTAACCTCAATGACTATGAAAAGTAGACAGCATTTATAGACTTTAGAAGAGGTGAAAATGATTCATATTTTTTCCTACAGATCTTCAGAATATTGTGTGTCCTTCTGTACCCTACATAACAACTCACAGCATTGACATTTTCAGATTCTGAAAGAAATACAATAGAAGGCTTTCAAAAATGAGTGTTCCAAAGCTCAGTAATTAAACACGTTATTTGCTAATAGTTCCATTTGGAATGGCTTCCACATAAAAAGTAAGTCTTACTAAATGTATTTTTAGCATTCAATCAAAAAAGCCCAAAAGGAAAATGAAATAAATTACTTGTAAATGTCATGTGCTTTTATAGCATGCTAGTGTTAATTGGGATCACTAACCAGACTTTCTATACTCTGCGTGTAAAATACCACCAGACAGATGGCTGGGGCATTTGCAGGTGAACACCACTGACGTGATTCACTCACTCTGAACTAATGTGCATGCCCATATTGCTTTCAAGTAGTACATAGTACATAGTTTACTCACAGGAGTCTGTTTTCTTTCTCTACAATCAACTATACCTAAATGATGGGGTAATAATAACAGTTGGCGGACTTACTGTAACTATATGCTCAGGCACATCTGCAGTAAGAATTAAGATAATATCTTAATTAATTGCCTAATGGAAATTTAAACTTGTAAATATATATATAGTCATGGTCAGTTCTTCTCACTAAGGGCCTCATGTACATGAGCACAGTTTAAAGCAAGTGTAACCAGACCGCAGATGGAATATTTTAGTGCCATCACATTTTACATGGGATGTACTAAATTTGACGTTGATTGCATAACCAACGCTTGACCCTGTCCTCTAACCGCCCAATAGCAATTGAACTGCTAGTCTCAAAGAGCCAGCCTTTACTCACGTAAAGTCTGGACCCACCTACTTGACAGGAGAGGTATTTTGATTGACATGCAAGATGACCTCCATAATTCAATGACAAAGTTGGAGGTTTTTGTTGGGAAATGTAATGACTCTGGCTGTCTGTATAGCTTGTACATCTGATAAATTAGTAGGCTATGGTTAAATAAATCCAAAATCAGAAATGAGTAAATAAAGCACATCACGAGCGTCGCACCGGAATTGAAAATACAGACTTGTGAGTGACAATGCTAACAGCAAATGAAAATCCACAGTACCACTTCCTGAAAGTGCTGTCGAGCTCACTAGGGTATAAGTATCCAATGTTCAGCATGCATGTGCTATTGGACAGAAGAGGCTGAGACTATGGAATTGCCTACTCTCATCATCAATCATGAAATACTGTAGCTTACTTGTCTGATGTATCAAATCTAGAGATAGCAGGCGTAATTCTACCCCAAAAATAATTATGCTTGGGCAACTGTAAAACATTAAATGAATGCCATCATAGCTAATCATAGGGAAGTGGAAGAAGACATTAAATGGTTATCAAAGTTATTATTATTATTATTGCCCTGTAATTTTAACAGGGCACAAGCAATAATGTCCTCCCAGCACGTCTCCTTGGCCTCATCTTGCTTGGATGACTTCTGACATTGTAGCCATGCAGCAATTTTAGCCATGTGTGTACATACTGTAACATGTAATTTTTTAGGCACAACATTTGAAACAATTACACCTAAAACAGGTGTTAACATGTTAGTACTGAACAATAGGCCCCGAGTGTATTTCTCATATCTGGGTTCCAATTGGCCGTTTACAGGATAGAAGTTTGTTAATATGATGTCACAAGATCTTTATGTACATCTTAGTGTACAAATTGCATTTTAATTAGAAAACGGCTATTTGACATCTTGTTCATTCACAACAGTAAAAAGGACTAGCAATAGCCAACTGGAATAGCTATATAGCCAACTGGAATAGCTGCGTTACTTCCTAATGTGGCCGTAGTCAGTCTGGGTCCTTGTGTGCCTGTTTAATATTCTGTATACATGGATGAGTGTTGAGGCACAGGTTTGGTTGGCTGCTGTTTTCCTCAAGTGGTGATCCTGGGAACTATGTGAAACAGCTGCTACAGACTAAATCAAATCACATACAATTTATTAAGCAAGATGAAATCTAATTAAAATATGATATGCCGGAGTTAAATCTTTGGCCAAATTGAATAAATGACACCTGTACCCATGTTTTTGGCATCGCAACAGCCTGTCATGCTAATGTATTGATTTCCACGGGCTTCAAAAAGCAACATTTGCCACACCAAAATTAACCATCTAGTCAACAGGGGTCTGGTAGAGGATGACTATGGCCAGTCACCGTGACTACTAATTACAGGGATAATCAGTAAATTAGCTTCCATCAAACATATTATCAACACTGGATTTTAGGCTTTTAATGCGACGGCACGGAATCTCGGTCCTTAAAAACGTGTCAGTAATGGGTTGGCAGCTTGGGAATGGAAACAGACATCGACACACACTGCCCAATGAGAGGGAGAGCCTTGATCTAACTGAGAGGGGAGTTCTCCTGGCTGGGATCATATTTCCTTCTGAGCTTGGCGACAATGACCGTGGGAGCAATGGCTCCCAGTGAAAAGGCAGTCTCTCACCATCGACTATAATCGGACGGCTGAATGAAGCTGCCGAGACTGTTTAGTCATTCATATTGCTTAATAGCACTTCCCTCCATGGCCGACCAGGAGCTGACAAGCCTCCACAGATGATTGGAGAGGCAGAACTGCCATGCACTCACAGCCCGGACTGCCAAAAGGAGCTCTAACAGTCCTGCTCCGTCTCCTTCAATATTCATCCCAATTGATCAGTGACGAAGCCCTGATTTATTTCCAAAGGCATTTAGCCGGAACAAGAAGAAATAAGGCAGAGCTAAAATGGCTTGAAAGTGCAGAAAGGAGGACACGGCAGCAGATAGGAGGGTTCACCTTGTGCTGCTCCTGAACATTGAGGGATTATTGGTGTGTAACTATCCAATGGGAAGAGAATATAGGCTGACATCTGTGTTAGTTCAGCAAAGCACTCTGTGTGTTTCTCAATGCAATTGAATGTTTTTTTAAAGTTCAAAAACAAAGGGCCCGCAAAGCAGCGCTAAGCAGTAATGCAAGTGTGTTTGCTAGTTTCAGACCGACACCGTTGTCATTTTCCTGTCCAGACTACGCGTTGTTTAAAAAGCAAATGCACTTGTGCCCATCTGAGTGCCCATGGGTGTGTTGGTCTAAACATGTGGTCTAGCGCATTGCTGACACACTGCTATCTTGAGGCAGCGGAAAGTGATTGCCTGATTGACCAGCAACAACCTGTTTAAAAGTCAACAACGCTACTCATTATCAAGATAGTATCAGAGTCGCACAACGCGCACACACTCTGCTTTTTACACACATACAGGGACGCGCAGGAGCTCACAAACATGCAATGGATTAAAAATGTACAATGTGAAATATTATTAGTGCATAGCCTAACATTATAGGGATCTTGGTGGAATCTCGCTGTTGCATATATGGTCTGCTCCAGCACTTTCACAAACCCACCGGTATAATAGACATCCCCCATGGAGCAAGTGCACCTGGATTTTTAAAGGGAATGGGAGATGACATGGATTGGTTTATCGTTTGTTACGCCCAAAACACACCCATGAATAATGAAGAGGTTAAGTCCAACCATTTTGAAGCATGTACTTGGTGCACCATTTATCCGGCGTTACAATAGCAAAAGTGGATATGGACAAGCCCTAAATGCAGTTTGCGCCTTGCGTGTTAGTTAAAATATCCCGCAAATCTAAAAAGTAAAAAATCTAGTTAAACCACTTATAATAAATGCTTATGAAATGACCATACTCCACTTTAAACAAGCTACTGTATATTGTTTTGCAATTACTGTTGGACAATTAAACAGTACAGTACTCTATTGATAAAACAAAAAGTAAAAGAAAGTTTATTGTTTAGTGAACTTGCAGCAACTCTTATAATTTGCATCTTATTAGACAAAGTTGTTTTATAGTTCCTTGCAAAGTGGTCACGTCACTTACAGCCACCAACCCCCAGGTTGTATGGAACCTTGCTCAGCCTCTCTGGAGTTGATTACAATCATTGTAATCAGGACACCTGTATATACTGTGTAGTGCCCTGAACAATGCAGACATTGTACAGTTCAGTGTTTCCAGAGCACTAGCCATTTCCATTTAATCAATTCAATAGTTCCAAGGTGCATATGTTCTTGTCTTTGTATTCACTGAGTAATATTCTGGCTATGCACTTGCAACCATACATTTCTGTCTCCAAAGTAGTTTCTCACAAAATGCAATTCAATTCTTAGTGAGTTCAATATTCTTTGTGTGGCTTTATTTAATTCCAATTACTTTACAGCAGTTGTTCTGGTATTTATTTTATACACAGCAGTGAGTTAATGATTACGAACTTCAATTACATTCTTAACACAATGAATGAATAACAATATGGTCCAACACCAAAATACCACCCCATCTGGATACAACATTATCCTCCATAATGCCTCACAGAAGTTCCCTTCTCTTGCCATGAAGGTTATCTGTCCAGGGACAGTTGGTCTCCCATAATAACTACAACAATAACTGTCAGTTGCCGCCACATCTGAGCCGTACTCCCGCTGCTAATATATTCTTCAACCGCTCTTAATTGCAAATGCTGTCGCTATGTTTGTTGTGAGGTTCACTTGTACACGCGTGTCCTATATCCTTGGATGAGAGCCAAGCAGTTCGCACTTGGCGTGAGGCAAGACATTTTACACACTTTACACACATTTTTAAGAATTTGGTCTTAATAGACTTGCCTGGTAAAATAAATGTAAAATAAATAATAATAATAATAATAATTACACAACATATATAAAACCCCAATTCTAACAGATATTCACACGTTCCGGGGTTAATGGGGGGCTGTCTTGAGATTGAAGGCCCATCATAATTGCACTTCTCTAATGGGAGTACTTTTTACATCTTAATCACTTGCCTGCCTGATACAGCCCTTCAGTATTACACGCCTGGCAATCCCACTGTTTTGTGAATAGGCTGCCATTATTTTACTATGACTGCAGGGATGCCACCAGGCATATTTAGGGGGAAGGGGGGGTTAGCTCCAGTAAAATATGAATAAGCCCACCCATAAATAACTCTATTAGAAATGATAGAGAGGGCAGCAGCAATAAACAGTAATTATGTAGGTACAATAAGGTGCAGGTACAATGGGGCGGCCAGCAATGTGTTAAACAATATATTCCAGATGTTCAAGCCAACTTCTTTTCAGCTCGCTTTGTAGCACATGGCTCTCTCTCTCTCTCTCTCTCTCTCTCTCTATCTATCTATCTATCTATCTCTATCTCTCTCTCTCTCTCTAGCAAGTCCAAAAAGGATTGTATTAACAGTGCTAAACCCAGTCCCCTTTCTTAAAGTTGTGTGTCAGCGAACAGTAATTATGCTACTGTATTATTGATAGGAAACCAGGGCAGCACGGTGGCCTCACAGCAAGAAGGTCCTGGGTTCGAACCCTGGACGTCCCGGCCTTTCTGTGTGGAGGTTGCATGTTCTCCACGTGTCTGCGTTGGTTTCTATCAGGGTCTCTTGTTTTCAAAAAGCATGTTAGGTTCATTCTCCAGTCAGTGCCATGTGACCAGTGACACTGCCAACGATCTGGAGTTGGTCCCCGGGCGCTGCACTGCAGCTGCCCACTGCTCCCTTGAGGGACGGGTTAAATGCAGAGGATCAGTTTCGCTACATGTATGTGTATGTGACAATTAAAGCACCTTTACCATTACATATAATCCCACATTGAACAAATTGGTGCTTGTTAATCCATGTAATCAGCCATCAGCACTATTTACCTTAACATATTATCCTCCTACATGCTGCTCTCCAAAATATTTTGGCTGCATACATTTTTCTTCAGCATCCCTGATTCAACCTTTAAGGGGGCCTTAAAAAACCTTAGGGGAGCATACCCCAGACCACCCTAGATGCTTAAATGTCCCTGAGATGGATCATGGTTAAATACTGTACATTCTGAGCTGAGAGTGCTGTTTCCACTATTAACAATAAAAAGATAGAAGCCTAAGCTACAAACATATTCATTTATCATCTTGTTTAAGATATCATCTGACTAATCTAAATATGCTCTAATACATTATTATTAGTCTTGACATTAATTCATAAGTCATTCTATCACACATATATGAACATGAAACAATATTTGTTTTATGCAAGTTTTAAAAGATACATTATAAATGCTCACGCCAATACATGATATGTCTGTTTTGACAAGGAAATGAAAGATAATGAGCTATGTTTCGTGTCTATCAGAGATAGATTCAATGTGGTGTGTTTAAATTGAAATGTTATCTGCATATAATGACTGGACAGAAAACCGTCACGTGTTACCGCTATGACTGCTATGTCGCTCTACATCAGTAGAGACCTTCAGAGTTGTGTATCTCTGTCAGGCTCCTCACAGTGTTGGCATGCTGCAGTAAAGCCAGCCTCGTTGTCACACATGTAGGTACTGATGACATTTCAAAGAGACAGTCACTCTCTATCGCTCATCTATAATCTCCAGGGAGCAGTGGAGAGGGTCAAACAATTCAACGGCTGTTTCAGCTTAAACATCCATCTGAAAAAAGTCTACTGCAGTTTTATACAAGTTTGATTTGTGTCTTGGAGTGTTCTTACTCTTACACCTACAAGCAGACGTGTACAGTGGAAGCATTGCCTTCCTGCGATATGCAGTTCTCCGCTGTGTTCAGCGTGATTTTACGTTTTGTCACGATCAATTGGACTGAAACGGTGCTAAAGTGAACAGCTAGTTTAAAAACTGGGAGTAGCTGTCTTGTGGATGGGGAAACACAATCTGTCAGCATGGCTGATATAAATAGAGCGACTGTTGGTGCTCAAGTTGCCCACCAAACAAAAGAAAAATTGACAGCATAGCAAATTTACAGTAAACGCGTAGTGGGTGTTTTTCATTCACTGGGGTTGAGTGGTGAAAAGATGGGTCACATAACAGGGCAGAGCAGTATTGCTACGTCATGAAGGAAGTATTAATATGATGAAGCGGGAGTTTTTCATTCATCCTCTATGTACAGTATGACTATGCTAATATGCTTGGAATGAGAATTATGTAATACAGCCTAGCTCAGCAGTGCACTGTCGTTTCCAGTGACTTGCTAGTAAATTACACAAAAGCAGAGCATACATGTCTTAGTTTCATCATTCAGCTACATTAGGCTAAAATCAGTTGACTACATTTATTTTTCCTAACAGACGTTATCTGATTTCAACAAAAATTACAAGTCAAAAGTTTTCCCTAGGGTCTTTAATCACGAACAGTGTCATTAATTTCAGTTTTTCTTGGTTTGCTACAGTATGAAGTGAACTAAACATAGATTTAGTGATTTATTAGCGGTGATTGTAAGATGATGAACCAGGGTCCAGCCTATAACAAAATTACACAAATCAGCCTGTGAACACCTCCTCTGTGACAGTTATGTTGATTACGGTATGTTGATCTCAACTCCAACTGTGCAGTTACTCTAAGCTAAATTAGGAATTGTTTTGGGACTTGATGTGTGATGTAACAGTTGACAACAAAATACAGTAACACCCTACAGTACACCTCAGTAACCACATAGTAGCTTGAACACTATATCTTCATTTAAGACCTACATTTAAACATGTCTACCAGAGGCCCATCTACTCTACAATGGAGTCTCTCCTTTTCACCTGACTCCACTGTGTCTCCACTGTGAACATTTCATTGTGTTCTAAGTAGCCAGCTTTTTTGCAAGTGGGGATGGGACAGCAAGCTGAGCCGAGCCAGGCCAGGCCAATCAACACCAACCCCACCACAGCAGCTTGCTTCTTAAGTGAGCTCAACTAACTGTAAAGGAACGACGTCATCTGTAAATCTTCAAGCCATTAGATCGTTCCCGTTATGCTTTAGGATCCAGTAGGACGAGTGCCACCCATTAACCATGCTTTATCACCTTGATGGTGTCTGACGAGTTTTCCCAGGCAACAAAAAATAAAAGTGAACGCATTAGAATGGCACATAGGGGCCGCTACGTGATCATTAACTGGTGCTCACATGCAGGACTTATTACTGGGTGACAGTTCTGTTCCTACGGGAGCCGTGGTGATCAGCAGCGTACAGTACTTTCAAGGTGGATGTTTTAATCCGTCTTGTTTGCTTGTTTTTACACATTGGATTACAGAGGTGCATCTCAACATGGGGGTATGGCATCCCCCGAGAGTTCAGGAAGTGTTGTCGCTGTGTTGTGAGATTGTGACATCACTTTTAGATGTTTTTCTTTGTGATATGTAATATATTCCTTGCAAAGAATGTATATTTCCTTCTTTCAATAATTAATCTTGTGAAATAGACTTCAAAAGAGTATGGATGTTTTGTAGACAATTTGACTGTATCATCTCTTGTTATCTTGTATTTCCACCTCAATATACTGACTCTAATGTTCAAACGGTATATTGTTTAGTTGCATGTGGACAACATTTATTGTCACTCTCCATTATTTCCATTGTTCCAAATGTTGTATTTCAAAGACATACTCTATTTATGAGGCAGGTTGAAACAGAACAACAGCAAAAAAGGAGTCTGTAGACATATCCTTTTGAAAATTAGAGTGTCCTTATGCATTATATTCATTTACGACTGCATAAGTAGATCCGGGCATCACTGGTGACATTCCTAATATAATGTAAATAGAGCACTCTAACCTTCAAACGAATTTGAAAACAGACTAATTTTTTGTTACTGTTTCATATTCTGTTTTGACCTGCTTCATATTTTATTTACAAGTATGTCTTTGAGACTCGGACTGGAAAATATGGAAGTGAATGGAGAGAAAGAATCTACAGTGACGCTGTGAGTGTCAGCAGTCAGTACAGTATATTCACTTATACAATATAAGGTCCCACACAACCTTTATAAAGTAAACTAATCATAACATCACAAGCCACGCAGTGGGGAAGTGGTTGCTTTGTTCATCATGCAGCTCACAAGGTAGAAATATAGAGAAAAGTCTAGGCCATGCCATAACCTTCTTTTGTTGAACCTTTCCTGAGGCACACAAGCTACACATAAAAATATAACTCTGATAAACTAACACTGCAATCATTAAAATATAATAACGCTATCAAAACCTCAATATTGAACTCAGATTAATTTACATCAGTACAAAATGGGAGTACTGTGCTACCTATATTCACCTCTGCTGTGCTGGAGCATTCTATTATGTATGTACTGTATAATGTATGGTTTAGAAAGGGTCCTACCTCCCAGGAGATGACCAGTTCATGTCTGCGGCCATTACCACCGCTCACGTTGACTGGAGCAACGGAAGGAACTGCGTAAAACAAAACAATCGTGTCAACTCAAGTCAAGCTTTCTTTACACAGCACATTTCATACACAGAAATGACAACATCGGCACAGCGGATGCATACAATACATTATAGCAACCATCACGGATGGAGGATGAGCCAATACGCAATACTGTAGTAGCAAGTACTGCTCAACCATGAGCTGTATTTACAAACACAATATTTTATAAAAACAAATCTAAATATATATTCGAACAGAACTAGTAAAACACACTGTACAGTACTGTATGCGACAGGGCTGTGATTAAGGGTGGTTTAGCAAAACTGTAACTAGATCCAGTAATTTGTCTGTTAATCATCCAGAAGAGATACGTTAAATGCTTCGAAATGACCACTGACCTTTGCAGCTATTATATTTTATAGATGCAAAATTTGTAGTTAGTGAAGCGGTACACTTGATCCTTACTGTCACAATGAGATTTTGTTCGCTATAAATAGTTTATTCGGCTGTGTCTCTGCCTCAGGGCTCAAGATCCTGGCTGCTTTAACTGAAATACTGAGCTTGTTGAAATTCATGTAAGCAGCTTATTTGCAACTTGACCAATTAAAATTACGCAGGTTAACAATGTAAATATATGGTGATGAACTGGTGTGTTGAACCACCCACTTACCCACTATAAATCATCATCTGTAATGTATTCTGGACAATCCAATTACTTTCTAGGGCTGCCTACTGTGACTAGAATGTTGTAACCACCCACAGTAGTACTAGTCTCTTAAGAAGGTTGATAAAACTACAGTAGTACTAGTCTCTTAAGAAGGTTGTTATAGCTACAGTAGTACTAGTCTATTAAGAAGGTTGATATAACTACAGTTTTACTAGTATCTTGTTAAGAAGGTTGTCATAACTACACTAGTACTAGTCTCTAAAGAAGGTTGTTATAGCTACAGTACTAGTCTCTTAAGAAGGTTGTTATAGCTACAGTATTACTAGTCTCTTATTAAGAAGGTTGTTATAACTACAGTATTACTAGTATCTTATTAAGAAGGTTTTTATAACTACAGTAGTACTAGTCTCTTATTAAGAAGGTTGATAAAACTACAGTAGTACTAGTCTCTTATTAAGAAGGTTGATATAACTACAGTAGTAATAGTCTATTAAGAAGGTTGTTATAACTACAGTGGTACTAGTCTATAAAGAAGGTTGCTATAACTACAGTGGTACTAGTCTATTAAGGAGGTTGTTATAACTACAATGCTATAGTTTCTTATGAAGGTTGTTATTACTACAATGGTAGTAGTATATTATGAAGGTTCACCTGCTTCTTTAGTCCTAACACCTCTGGAGGGTGTGCTGGGGTCTCCAGTCCCGATTGCATTACTGGCTACCACCCTAAACTCATACTCCACCCAGGGGTTCAGGTCTATGGCCATGGCTGACTCCATGTCCCCTGTGACTGGTTCAGGGTCTGCAGAAGAGAATATTGTTTTGTGTATTAATGTACTGCCAGGGCAAGCACAGTATACAGCAACTTTATTACATCTAATAACACTCACTTTGATCTACTATGGCTTAGCAAATCTGCAGTAAACAGAAGCTTAGTAAGGCAGATTTCTAGCTTGACCAATAATATAATACATTTTTTTTGCTTTTTTTGGTGGAAGCCTTTCTCAAGACTCAACGACATCTTACAAGGTAGAGACATGCAGTAGAGGCATACAAAAAAAAATCCAGGTTAAAAGCTTTCTGGAAAGGGTGGGTATTTTTTTATAATCAACGTATGGTATTATTCTTGATTATAAGAAATAATGAGATGCTTTCTGAAATTGTAAAAACAAGTTTGAAACATACTAATAACTTAATTAACTATTAAAACCTTGTGGTGCTGAACTTTAGTGCTAATGACACTAGTGATTCTAACTACATAATGTATACCTAAATACAGCAGTCTTGCTTCAACTATTGCAACTGCAGTGACACAAATAAAGCTACTTAAAATAATGCAATGTCACCATCGACTTTATATACAATCCATTGCAGCCAAAGCACTGTAGCATTTCTAAATTCAAGCGCTCTGCAACAATACACACTGAAATGAAAGGCGTATCCAAACCCACTACACCAGAAGTGTCTTTATGCAAACTATCAGCCATATGTGCAGTGACATAGGTGAACCAACAGTCTTATCACTGCATGAACAGCACAATGAGGCCACTCAGTCAAGCTCCCTGCTCTTCAAACAGGCTGATAACTGTGTTTGCAAGGAGCAGAAGCTAACAGCATTGTTCTCCTTATTCAGTTCCGTATTTACAATGCATCACATAATTGTCCTATATCAAATAAGATGTTGCCTTTGTGTAAAAATAATGTATG
>JAODUH010000158.1:0-37627 GCA_027564835.1 Typhlichthys subterraneus | reverse complement strand
CAGACAACACAGCCCTCAGGTTCATAGGGGCACCCAAACCTCTCCACCACGATAAGGTGATGGTTCCCGGAGAGGCCACCGGACATTGTTTTTCATAATTTGTGCAGAAACGGCTCAATGGACAAGGAGTATAACATACCAGACAAAGCGAACCCCTGTCTATCTCCTCTATTAACATTAAAAGGGGCACCAAGTCCGCTGTTTATTTTCAGTCTCTATACAAGGCTTGAATCATGTCTATGACACCTGTGCCTTAACCAAATGCCTTTCGGGTATTCCAAAGATACTGGTATTCAACTCGATACAAAAGGCTTTTCCTGGTCTATTGAAATTAGGCCAGTACACTTTGCCAATGAACAGGAAACTTCTAAAACATCTCAAATCAAATTTATGTTATCTGCAACATACAAAGTGATGTCTGCTATTCTACAGCTTTGGGGCAGTAATCCTTTTTACAAGCTGTCTTTCAGGACTGAACACAAGTAATTTCCAATTACCTCCCAGAAATGATTATAAAACTCAACCGGCAGTCCATCCAAACCCAGAGCCTATCCTCCGCCAAGGCTCTAGTTAGTTCTTCCTCAAACCCAACCAAAGAATCCTCACTGACCACCGGAAGACCCTTGTATAAATTATCACTTCCATGAACTTGATGAACTTGATGTATAAAGTCCACCATAGAAGAGTGTTACATATTGCCGCACCTCAGCGAGTTAAAAAACTACATTACACAAGGAGAGAATAGCCTTACTTTGACCGTTCTTGCATTTCAGGCCAAAAAAAAAGTAGAAGGGGCATCCATCTGAGTGGCGTTCATAAAACGTGACCGAATCAGCACTCCTTGTGCTGCAAAGCCTTGCAGGTTTGCCAAAGCACCTTTTTTGGATTTCAGTGCCTGAATATGGTCTCGATCTCCTGTGGAATCATACAAAAACTGCAGTTCTACAATGTCAGTTTCCAGATTTTTCATTGATGCAGCCATGTCTCTAGATGCATTGTGAGTATACTGTTGACAAAACTGTTAAAACCTTGCCAACATCCCACCACTGTTGTAAAAGACAGACTTAATTTGACTGTGTTTACTCCATACAAAAACAAAGGGATTTTAAAGTTGTATCTAGGAGGAGTGCTGTGTTAAAGTGCCAAAATGCAGTGTGTGGTTTAAAATGTTTCTAAATAAAAGAACACTGTACCAAAGAGTGATTAGAGAAGCCCACAGGTTTGATGCAACAATCTCTGAAAACATTTAACTGATGCTTGAAGCAATATAAATGATCAAGCCTACCTAGTGACATAAAGTTGTCTAGTGTGCGTACGTTTATCTTTAATAGTCGACCTGGAATTATGTTGTCTACCTGGTAAGAGAGTGTGAGCAATTTCGTGTAAATAGAAAACCAACCCCACCAATGTTGTTTGTCTTATGACTCATGAAGACTTGACCTGAACATTCCTTTCTCCAGTTTACCATAATGTCATCAGTGCTATGAGTTTCTTGTAGCAAAACCACATCTAACTTTTTTATTTCCATCATCTTAAAAAGGGATGCTCGTTTTTGTTAATCTCTAGCTCCATTTAAATTTAGGGTACCTATGATTTATGGTAGCCATATATGAAAAATGGAAGAGGGTTACACAAGTAGAGATAGCAAGAGCACTACAAAATTATTAATCTTCTGTTATTTGAGCTCTAACCTTTGCTACTAGTTTTTTTAAATGGAAAATCTCTTGTTCAGTGAAAGCATCCTCCAGACCTCCTGTCCTCTTCATATGTTGCCTGGCTGCACTGAAGTAAAGTTTCAAGTCTGGGAAGAAACACTCGACCGTCACTGCTCTAGAGCCTATAGTGTCCTGTTAAGAACTTTCTAATTCTTAGAAAGGAATATCCGGTAGCTCTTCAGCCATCTGTGATAGGTGCCCCATCATCATTGTTTTTGTCATCTACTGACAGCAATGGATCTATATTTTTTTGTTTTTATCTTTGCCTTGTTTATCAATGATGGCTCTAGGACACTTTCCTGCCTTCTCTTGCTCTGTGGTTTTACGAAGTCTTCATCTACACTTATGTCCTTCTTCTAAAACTGTTTCTTCCCCATTTACTCTGTTGTGAGTTGTTTACCACAGTAGGCCTACATGTACTGGTCATGTCAGGGTTATCTGTGTCTCCACTCTCACGCCGTCTGTTAATATGTAAGTTCTCGATATTTCTCATTTCAGTTTGTTGCATAGTCTCCACCTTGTGCTTGTCGAAGTGGATTTATTTGCGCTACTGGCATCAATCACTATGGCTTCACCTGCCTTCATGGTCGTTACGTTGGACTTACTGGAAAAAGCAGCATTGTTAGTACTTTTGTCGCCGCTATAGCCAACGCCACTAGTGCCCTCGCCAGCTGCGGCGTTGTCATCGCCAGCACTCTTGCCAGTAGGCCTACTGCCTGTGTTTCCGCTGCTAGTGTTGTTATCAACGTTACTGCTACTGCCACTACTGGTACTCTCGCCAGCTATGGCATTGTCATCGCTAGTGTTCCTACCAGTACTGCCTGTGTTTCCATGGCTACTTGCGCCGTTCTCCCGAGATTTAAGTGAGCAAGAGCAAATCGGATGTCCTTCCAACCCGCATCCAAAACATTTCAAACTCTTCAACCCTAAATTTGAAAGTAACGTTTAAATCACTATCATTGTCATTGAGGATCATTAAAGCCTGTCGTCTAAAGGACACAACATGTTTGAACAAGGGAGATTTACAACCAAGGGGCAGCAATTTTATTAGGGATATCAATCTTCCATATCTAGTTCATTATTTTTCCAGTGTTTCATTCTTAAAAAAAGGGGGGATGTTTGAGTTCATTACCCTCATTGCCAGATTAACCAAGGGACAGACAGGAGTATACAAACCTCTAATTACTACGCCACTCTCTACTAGTGCATTTACTTTTTCTACGCAATCCAAAAACAGGACAACCGAGTTGTTGATTTAATGCAGTCATAGCCATCCACTTCGCCCACTGCTAAACGAGATTCTTTGACCGACACGTTTTCAACGGGCGAAACCTTGCACCAATGCCAACATGACAGCTTGTCTAAGCCCGGGCCTGAACCTGCGGCAGTGGTCATGATGCCCAACTGCACCAGCAGGCCAAGCCTACCAACGTCAATGAAATACGCTCAAATCTGTTTCTGCACAAGTAGCCAGACAGCGCAAGGCAATTTAGAAAAAAAGAAAAAGGCTCACTCACTCCAAACTCCCGGTCCACAAGACGCCACCACAACCATTCGCCCGCTCACCATCCACGCAGGAAAGAGAGACATTTCCCACCAGCAAACCCTGCAGTTCATTGAATGGTTAATTTAGGCTGGCTGCAAAAGGGAGTCAAACGCCAATCCTTTCTTGATAAAGCTATGGGAGGGATTGTCCATTTATAAATACAATGTATGGGTCAAACAAATGAGTAATTAGTATGTCTTGTTTGTAGTATGTTATAATGTAACAATATTATAATATAATAACAGTTTGAACACAGAAGTGTGTTTGCGGGGGTTCAAAGAATTATGTCACTGTCACAGATGTGAGGGAGGCAAATATGCCTCCTAACAGAAAATTATCTCTTTCTCGTCGCTAAGCAGTATTTGTAAGTTATTGTACACTCTATCGAGTGTGAGAAGTTTAGATGAGCTTATGTCCACATTTATAGTGGAAAAAACTGTTGCAACAGTAACAATACACAAAAGCAGCAAGTTTATATTCTGCAGAAGACAGTAAACACTACAGTAAATATTTATATAGCTTATTGTTTTGTGTGCATGTGCTTCCTTTGATATATAAGTGTATAGTTCAATGAATGCTATAACTGTTGCAAAAGGTTGGACCACAATTTCAGTTTAAAGTGTTAGAGAGATGTAAGTGTTTTATTTTTTCCAGTAATTCTTCTCCTCTTAACAGGATTGAAAACTGCCAGCAGGGAAGAATGATATAAGAGGAGATGGAAATGATTGGTGACTCCCTGTCGAAGCGTGGCAGAGTCATATAAAACTCCCAAATTCACTGACACTTGTTATTGAAACAGTCAAACACGCAGGTGGAATACCACCAGTTGTGCTGTCTACTCCAAGTGAAATCACAATTCACAACTTCTGTTCCAGACGAGTCAGCGATTATAAGCTTATATACCTTTTGTCCAAATCCGCTATAGCTGCCTGTCCTGTGTGTGAACAAACCAAGTGGTTCAGACTGCATCACACAACGCTATATCTCTTGGCCATGCGTATCCAATTGTGTGGGGTATGGCATTGAAGGGAGAGGACTGTTTGTTTTGATCTCATTCAAATATACACAATCTATACAGCATCCTTGACTCCACCATGAAGAAACTGCGTTCTTACAGTAAATTCTAATGACACAGATTCCAATTCATTCCTTGTGTCGATACAGTGATGGCCTGGTTCCAAAAAACAGAAGACATACAGTGCATGTCCTTATTGAGGTTATTGCATTTATTCATCTCTCACTGCACTCACCATACACATTACATATTATCATGTATTAGAAGAATATAGGACACTAGATGTTTGTAAAATAAGCGATACATTCATAGCCTACCAATTAATGCAGCACTGCCGCTATGATGTTGATGTGATGACGAGCCAAAAAGCAGGGAATAAAGCTATAAAACAGAGATAGCTGCATGCTGTTCAATGCCGTGGTTATACCATTGTTAAAAATAGTGGTTTTAAATTACATTGAAAGAATCCACACTCAGAAAAAGAAGTACATATGTACTGTACTTAAAAAGGAGAAATTGTTGTCGCTTGGGGGGTAATACCCTTTTCAGAAACAGCTGTGTACCATTTTCTTCAAAATTGTGCCTGCAAGTACAGAATTGTCCTTGTCTCAAACTTCCATTAGTATGTATACAGTAGTGGATACACATACAGTAATGAAAACAGGTGAATAGCCCCAATGGAATGTCTCAACTTTTTAGCATGGTCAAAATCTGCATGGACCAACATAGGAGACTACTGTAGCTACCAGTTACTAGCTAGTGGAACAGAGGCAATGAAAGTGGGGGCAGATCTTTTCTTTCTTAGGGAGCCCATGCCAAGAACCAAATTCTCACACTCAAACAGCCAAACACACACACACACACACACACACAAACATGTTGAGATTGTGTTAACATACTTACCCCATGCCTTTTGCATAGTAATGTAGCTTTTACAATCACAGTGGCAGACATTTACACGTGCCCATGTGGTGGGTTCAGCGCCATCACAGTGATGGACAGAGGACGTCAAACCTGAGACATCCTGGAGATCAGATGGCATGTGTCATCATGTGTCTTCCTGCAAAATAGCTGTACTGGTAAATGCTACGTGGACGCACTAAACAGCAGCTTGATTAGGATTCAGACCGATAGGATAGGCATAAATATGATTATATCATTGGACACTGTCGCTGGAAGCAGAAGTACATTGTGCCAATTTCTGTTAGGTAAGGCTTATTGATGTACTGTATCTGTGTAGAAGTACAGTAGCCCACCCATTTCCCCATTTGGTGAAAGAAATGGTAACAAAGAAATCTATACGATTGAACCGAGACAGTGGATGAAAGCGTGAATAGCAGTCTGTTTAGAGAGCGTAGATACTGTACATAACGTGTACATGAAAGGCTTAGTGTCTGAATAATACAAAACACAAGAATCCAATTAAGAGAATGGAGCTAACAATGTACCCCATTTCATATCCATACATAAGTACTAAAAAGAAATAATAAAAAAGCATACAGCAAATGTAGTACTTCTAGAATTATATTATTCTGTCTCAAATGTTGATGTTGATTGGAACGACGGTACATTTTTCAGATATCCCAGTGCTTGTATAAAGGTACAGTATAAAAAGCGTGTTGGTATGGTTAGGATTGCAGTACTCATGAACGGCATTGGTATCAAGACCACAAATTGAGATTTTCGGGAACTACAGCATATTCCTCTGTCACAAACAGGGACAGTTACTCTTTGTCTCTACATTCTAAGAGTCTGAGGCAAGTGTGTAAACAGTATTCTGTCTTGCTATTGTCCTAATTCTTGTCTTGACATGGATTTAATTAATTGGTCTACCTTTTCTTGATTACAATGACACAGTGATGTTTGGTATTGACATGAAGTGAATGCCTTACCATTAAACTACACCTGTGCAAGCTAAATTCCAAAGTATTGCGTAACATAATATAATCATGATTTCACAAGTATTTTAATCCCGTTTTAGGCAGGATATTTCCATATTTGTGTAGCCTAAATGTATATTATGTGACTAGAATCAGTTTGCCTCCAATTACCATAAAATCCCTCAGTTGAGATTAAGTACTTTCAGGAAAAGTCCCTATAATGCTTCAAAGTAATAGCAAAGCACATACATGGACATAGTGCATTGTCTACATTCCGTGCAGTCTGTATATGACGTGGTTCATCATTGTGGTATTTCTTATTGATACAAATCCTGAAATGTTTTTACCTTGTGGTGAAATGATCATATGGATAAACTGGTGTCATGTTACCAATATATTGTAATATTATGATGAACATAATTAGATGCGTTATAGTATGTGGAAGACAAATAAACAGATGGAGAAAGAGATGATTCTGAAGAGCTTCCTATCAGGAGAGGAGACAACAAAGCAGTGATGGGGCAAGAAAGAGATTTACTGATAGGACTTGGGTGATTAGGCAGAAAGACTGGAGATCAGATGAAAGCATTCTAACAGAGGAGCAGAAGAAGACAGCTGGTGGTGGTGGAGTGTGACAGCTCCACCCAATGGTCAGTTAGTGCTATTGTTTGTGGAATGTTGGCATGAACTTGTTCTTATACTACACTTCCCTGTGAAGGTAGGAGAGGAGGTCAGGGTATAACAGAAAATTAACACACATACAAACACACACAATATAAAGACATACACAATGACACAACAAATTTGATTTAACAATTATTGATTATTACACCTTGGTTACATTTAACACTTTTATATTATATAACACTTATTTCTGGACAACATTTCTCTCACAATATTTATATTTTTGCACACCATAAACACAAGCAATTCATTCTTTAAGGGTAAATGGAAAAGATGCAAATAGAAGACACAGCGAACAACAAATACATTCAAGTTCTAGCCGAAATCATTATTAATTATAAGAATTTGTCGTTAATAAGGTAATGTAAACAAAGTATTGACGGGGCTTCTCTTAGAGCTAAATAAAGTAAGTGCAAGAGCAGCTGTGTAATTTTCTAGAGAAATTGTTTGAGAAATGATTGTTATTGCTTTCTGTGATTAACTAATGCAGTGCCTTGTGTGCTCAATTCCAGTCAATCAGTGTGATTTATGACGCTAAAATAAGGTTTCTCAATAGCAAAAAGAAGAACATTAATATGTGAACTATGCATATTATGTAGCTAAACTGATTTCCTACAGGCAACAACTTGAATTACATTTTTGGAAAGTGTCTCTCTGGACAATTACCTTCTTATCAATGGAAAATGACACAGCCGTCACACTCTTTGGACTGTGAATGAAGTGCTCTAACTCATTGTGATAATTTCAGATTTAATTAAACTGAATTTTAAAACAAAGAAGAACGATTATTCTAAAATACATACGCCTATTGGTTAGAACTCAGCATTCTGAGACTACAGAAACTTACTTAAAACATCAGATGGAAAGATTTGGGTTTATAAAAAACAAAAGAAAAAAACACTACTGTAGCTATAAGAAAAAAAGATTGGCAGTAAATGTATATACTGCACACACACACGTGTACATGCACACACACAAAAGCGCCTCATGACTCTTATTGCTAAAACTAGACAAATGCATTTAATTGAAACTAATGTATGAAAATAAAACTACTTTCTCCAGCATCGCTAACTCCACCTTGAAAGATCAAAAGCAACTCTCCGTTCAATGCCATAAGGGGCTCCCTCAGAAGACCCACCCCCACATTGGACAATTGTCCTAGGCTGGGATAGTGCTGTGGTGCAACTTTGTGTGTGTTCACATTTACAGAGACAGGGTTGTGTAGAAACAACTTATTTACACGCACGCACAGAACAGACAGCTATCGGACAGGAGATATTCCCTAAATTTGACAAGTGTATTAGCTTACACTGACTCCACCTTTAAGAGTTCTGTCTTCACTAAAAATAACTTTATATTGGGCACTGATTCACTAAGTACTGCAGCCTTCCAGAATAACTGCAATAATTTACAATTGATTAGTATGCAGACACGCCTTGCTGATATTTTTGAGCCTGGAAATAAATTATTTTCTACTGGACTGTGAATAAAATGTTGTAGTAGTGAAACAATACAATTTTATTATCCACCATGCAAAACACTCTCCCTGTACATACAATAAAACTAGCATGTTTTCTCTAAAAAAGGAACAGATCAATCAGCACAAAAACTTTCTAAATACTAACAGTTGATGGCATTACAGTAAACTGCAATGTTAAAGTTATATTTAGAATGGACGAGTGTCTATGCGGCCGAATCCCGGCGATAACCACAACACAATGACTCCTGTAGAACTGTACAAGTGGTCTATTTATTCAAAATAAATAAGAATAACAGATGCTACAACAAAGAAACACAAACATTTTATTGTACATTACAGGTCAGGACACTGTTTGTACATTAGCCTATTAGATTATTTACTTCGGTTTATTACTTTGGGTCTGCCACACTGCAGACAATTATTTTGTAATATCTAGCCTACATTTATTTATATATTTCCATTATTTGTTCAACCACTGCAATTAATCTGTTGACAGTCTATTCCGATGAGTTAACAGCTTGATCAGGCAATTATGCGTTACTCCATTGTTTATAGCCTAATGTACAGTGAACGGTTTGTCGGCTAAAGCTGGATGCTTGCACTAGCCACTAGCTAGTAGCCTATGCGATCATACATGTTATAATCTTCAACGTAACGCAGCGTAGCGTCTGTTGCTTTTTATTCCAATATAAAATGCACTATTTTTTCAGGTTTTATCAATAAATTATTGGTTCTGTAAACTGTAAATATTGTGTAAATCATCAGTAATAACACACAAATGATGTCTGAGAAATGTCTGAGAATGCCCATCATTCAATTATGGCATATGGTGAAAATAGTGAAAGCATTAGAACTAATGTTAAGCTACCCCTCTGCAAAGGTTATCATACAAATAAATGATGTAGACATAATATAGAAATACATTTGCCCACCCAGATGATACCTGTTGGTGGCCTGGCTCATGGACTATTACTGTAGCAACGTTAAATAGCAGCCAGTGATCAACAAATAATTCACGTGACTTTTGGTTAGAAGTGTGTAAAAATACTGTAAAAAAGCAATAACAGTGAAACAACAAAAGGCAGAGGGGAAAGAAACAACTGCAGTCCTGTTCTAATCCAAAACCGTCTTCAGCATTTGGCCACATTCTTACATGCATCACATTTAAAGTCATCTCTCGATATGTACCCTGGATATAAATGCTTGGCATGGCTTCACCACCCCTGGCTGTCTTCAGCTGAGGTGTCTCTGCAGGCGGCATCCATTGCATTCAGTAGAGACGTTTGGTGAATGTTGGTGATCATATACTTGATATGATAATGAGCATATACTTTACACCTCCAGGAAGAATAATATTCCTAAGCGGGGTTGAGGAAAGGCGAGTAATGGGGGAGGAAAAGCTAAACCATTCTTGGATTGTCTGCAAACCAATTGCATGTGCATGGTGAAATATTACATTGGCCTATGTAATCACAAATGTATTCTCCCTGGTTCAGCTCTGTCTCTCCCTAGCCCAACTATTCATCTCCCTTGTCCAGACATTATTTATGTATATCCTCCTCTGTGTTGTTCTGTATCCACACTGGAGAGACTCAATCCAAAAAGTCCCTGTTTTGCTGCAGTGTAGGTCTATTTAATAGAAATAACTTCCACATTTAAGTATACCTGGCAGATAACTGCATACTGTGTCATTCAACAAGGACATTGTCCAGCCTTAATTTAGTCACACCCTCCTGGTCCACAGGCCACTGGACAGTGTCATGCTGCAAGATATGCTTTGCAAGCTAAAAACTTGCTGCAAGATTTGCTTAAAACTCGCAAAGTGTAATTATAAAGACTTTTTGATTATTGGTGGCCACAGAGATAATCATTGTTACCTTGGACACAAACACACCACATGTTGTGTCCCGCTGTTGAGGATGCACAACCATGGAGCACACTTAATGTTTATTTCTAATGTTTTGCTCTAGAGAACAGATTGATTACTAGTTTGCATGCTCTCTTCAATTCAAGGTCAGTTGAAATTTAGAATGACATCACAAAAATAAGTTAATAATAGACCAGGTAAACAAACACTCACAAGGAAAATTATATGCTTTGTTGCTGCCTCAGTATAATCCAAAATGCAATGGAAATGCAATTACAAAATACCCATCGTACACCAGTATGTTTTCATAGCTCGTATTGGTCTAGCTGTGTCCAGGGTTTTTGTGGCAAGCTGCTCCAGCAGCCACAACATGTTTGAAAAGGCCAAGCTAAGACCAAAACAAAAACATCACCTTATGTACACGCACACATCTCAGTTTCAGCTGTCAATATACTTAAAAGGTAAAACATCCTACTCGCCCTTCTAAAAAAACGTTTGGGAGGCTTGCCAGACCCCGTTCATGGTAGGCTAGAGGCATCAATAATGTTTGCCCCTGTTCTACAACCCACAATGGCTATAAGAGTGACCTGTGATCCACTGTTTTTCAAAGAGACCTCAGACAATAATTACTTTCAAAAAACAAAGTAGCCTGTCCCCAACTCCTTTGGGGACAGGTCCATCAAATTATATCAATAAAGTTGATATGGCCCAGCCTTTGACCACATGGTCTCCTTACATAGAATGAGTGAATACAAATATATGACACTGTATACTTTATATCACTCACTATATACTGTATATCAGACAACCATTGTTACAATAAACGTCACACACTATCACTCCATATCACTTTATTGTATCCAACCTAAGCAAAAACCCACAAAGTTGTGACATGCCACTCAAACTTGTATAGTCTTCCACTCTCTCGATTTTAGTTGCTACACCTGTGTGCATCCAACTTCCCTATGTGCAAATTAAGTTACATCTGTGCTTATTTTTAATTAAAGTGTGCAGAACCATCTTAACCCTGGTGTGGTGTTGTGATGTTTTTGTTACTCAGCCAATGTTGGCTTCTGGTCTGGTGGACCTCACCCCATTTTTGTCCTTTTAAATCAATACAGCAATTAGGTAAAACTACTTAAGGATGTTTACTTAATTATAATTACAAGCAATAAATGCAGCGTTTATGGTAAATATATACTATTTTTTTTTTATTTTTGTTTATAAAATTATATAATATAGTACTGCTTAATTAATATTTTAGTTAATTATGATATTTTGGCCTTTTTGTCTCTAATTCAAATTCAAAGTTGAAATTTGAATATTATTGTGACATGAACCAAACAATTCAGAATCAACAGATACATTCACAGGAACAGCTGAAGAGAGCAAGAGAGGATGGATGACATGCAGCACTGTTGTCTTTCCTTCAGTCACACAGTACAGTAATAAGTTACAGTAATAACTGTAAGACGAAAGCTTGCATTGCATATTTAACTTGAGTGTGCACCGTGTAAACATGAGGAAACGTAGTTTTTGTTTGTTACCCCACAACTGTTTTGTTGCCCATGTTAATGATTTGATTTTGGTATGCTAGGTGTAAATTATCAAATAATATTGTATGAAGCTTTGTGAAACATGACCGATGGTCATGTTTAGAAACAATCAACTGCGTTCTAGCTGCGGTGTCAACAAACAACTCAGACTGTTTCACGTGTTTATTGTTCATCTGAGGGCTAAATAAAAAGAAAGTTACATGCCTTATTGTTATCAATAAATCCTGATAAACGGACGTTGCCTTGTAAAAATGTAAACATGACCAATGCTTGCGCTAAGGGACAGTCAACAAATTACTATGATGAGTGACGAGCTCTGGCTGCTTAGGAACAGTCAACAAATTAGTCTGAATCATAATAATATGAATAATAATGAACAGAAATTAACAAATGACTAAGAACCGGTTCAGGAACCGGAACCGTTTTAAAAGTAGCAATTTGGAACCGGAATCGTAAAAAACCCAGACGATACCCAACCCTACCGCTCACAACAACAAAGCCACTTGCTTTAACAATGTATTTCGTTTGTGGTGGCGCTGCGGATTAATTTTGTTTTGATTTGAGCTTGAAGTTGGCAAGCGTTCTTGAGAATGACTGACCCTCCCATTAATTGTATGGTCATGAACAGTTTTAGTTTGGGCAAATTGTGCTTAGAGTTACTAAATATTGCACAAAGGGTTGTACCAGACATAATCAACCAGTAATGCTTTAAAATAATGAAATACAGATACAATATTTAATATAACTAATACCAATATAATGAGTACATAAACAACCAGTATTAGCCTTGTTACACCTTACGGTTCCACCTAACTAACTTCTAATTGCTCCGATGTGCCAATGACGATAGACCTGAGGATCATGGGCAATGCTTCACAGACCTTTGTGTGCTTATACTGTAGATGGGCCAGTAGCACTGGCCCAGGTTATTAGATGCTCAAGTGAGCGAAGCACATCCAGTCTGTTAGAATTTCTGTGATCACGTACATATTTCGAACGGGAATGTAACTCGTCTTTCTGCAGAGTCTGCAACAAAGCGAGAGGCCGCTTTGTTGATAGGAATCTCATTGAAGTAGGTAATGGAAAGCCAGCTGTAATATCCCACAGATGTAGTCAGCTCATAAGCCTTTCCTACCTCTGTGCTGATACACAACACTTGATTGACACCACTATAGAACACCCATCTGCTGTACGTTTGGTAATTCACTTGTGCCCTACATAAGATCCTAATACTGCTATAGGCACCAGCACCAATATGTTCCAATGTGTACTGTACAATAGCGTATGTCTTTTACTTCACACAATTAACCCATATGTTCTGTTCTGGTCTGAGACCCCAGAGCCCTTTTAACAGTACAAAAAACATACTTATTTAAATCATTGTATATGAAGCAGATATTCCACATTTTATATGCATGTGTTCTAGAATCTTCTAAGGAAAACTCTAATAGAAAAGCTATCTCTCTATTCTCAGACAAACACATAATTTGTGTGTAGATAATGTGGTTTCGTTTGAGTGTTCTAATTCAGCCAGGAAGAAAAAAAGACTCCCACACTAAGGCTTAAAATAATAGAAATTGTATTAGTAAATGCAATGATAAATCAAAGTTACAATTCGTCTTGGTCATCTTAAACAACAGTCCTCTCCACTTTACTGTCTGTCCAGGAAGCCCGGCTATCTCCTTGTGATGAGTCTTATATCCGCACTAGAAGCGCGTTTTCTTTTCCCATTGACTACGAGTGTCACACGTGCATCTGGTTGTGTCCACGCCGCATAGCGTTCTCTCTGGTCTGAACATTCTCCGTCGCCCTCTAGCGGAATGGCGTACCAGTTATTTCCTCCCTGCATTTTAGAAAGGCCTGTTCTGAAGTTGAGGATCTTCCTCTCAATGGAAAAGAAACTTAGATTCTTCAGTAGCTCCTGTCCCATGGTGTTCCTGATGTCTTTCTTTATCCTCTTGAGGCAGGAAAAGCTCCACTCAACCCCTGCAGATGTTACAGCAATGGTGGCAATACAGTTCATTCATAGTTTCATCCAGCCTATTTGACGTCAGGAACTGGATGGAGTTGCACAGTTTACCGGTTGCATGGATCTCCTTGTCACTGTAGAACATATATTTTGAAGAGAACATCAGTATGAGCAAATAAGATGATGAGTCTCATCATCCATAGTGGAAATATCAATTATGTGTGTGAATGCAATAACCAATTTGTCAGTTTAAGGTAACTTAACAATTCTGGAAGTAAAATTCCACCGTGTTAGTTACTTTTTGGCATTTTTGCAGCCAGCATCTTCCAGCAACACAACTCTCTTAGTGGATTTTGAGAAAAAAATGAAGTGAATCCACTAAGTGTTGCAAAAAACACCTTGGCCTTGAAGCAAGCTGCTGCAGTAGCCCACACAATGTCCACTTAGGACTAATACTTAGAGTACTCACCTTGGCTCCTTCCATTTTTAAATACTATAACATGTTTTAATGCTAAGCAATTATTCAAAAATAAAATAGTAAATCCTAAAATTAACAACACGATCCAACTAAAATATATGTTTGAATAAATTATCTGCGACTGTATCTAGCAAGTTTGCTCCAGCTCTGAAATTAATAGCTAGATGTATAATTTGAACTAAATTTGACTGATCATTATTATTTCATTATTTTATTGGTTCTTGAAGGTGTCAATATTTTGTCATCAACAGACATCAAATCTTCTTTTGAGCAATTAATATAATATTCAGTGTAAAACATAATTCTTGACATTACAGACATAAATGTACATGTTTATACATTTGTCTATTTCCAACTTTCGTAGGTCTAAACTCTTTGGGGTGCAATTGACCCTAAACAGAATACACTTTATTATTAAAGCTCATTTCAATTTTCTACTATTACATGTGAGTCATCAATGTAAATATTTTATATTTAGCCATATACAGCCAACATAATTTGTATAATTATTATAAAATCCCTAATTCAATCAAATAGTAAGCTTTTATGTGGATATACATATTTTTGAACATTTTCGAAAATTGCAAGTCCAGTTTGTTGTTAAAGGGAGGGATAAACATAAATGCTATTTTCAGTCTTAGACATTTTAATATGGTCTATAGAAGCCAAAAATACTAATTAGCAAAGAAAAAATTTATAATTTTGAAAGCAATGTTGTTGTTTTTTGGGTATCTATAAGACCCGAAAACAAAGTAAAAACAGAACATGAGGGTTAAAGGATTTAGTGAACAGTAAGCTTACCTGACATATATTAATTATAATCTCCACCAAATTGCTTTATTAAAGCATATAAGCGTTATGCCATATTGTATAATGAGAAATGTTCTGCAGCCACTGAAGCCAGTGGCTATACTGTGGTAGGGGGCAGATCGTAAACATTAGACAAATTCAGCCATATTTATGTTTATTCATGGTTGTTGTTATTCATGTCTGAATATGAGATAGAAAAGAGATTGCTTTTCAGAGAACATTGCGAGAGTAAGGTAAGCCAGTATTACCAAATATACAGCATACAGTATGTGTCAGCTATCTAGCAATAATATCTGCAGTAGACATACTGAATTTGAACCTGAAATTAGTATGTTTTGTACAAAATTGTGTAAAATTATGTAATTCTACAAATTTTCCTAGTTTGGAGGTTAAATTATCCTAAGCATGAGCTAGGTTTATTACTGTTTGCATTATACACTACATTCTACGTACAATTATACTAGATATTTCACATTGTACTACCTTTAAATTTAATATTTAATATTTATAGTTATCTACAGCATGTTATACAGTGAGTGGGTTTCCTCTCTAATCCAGCTCTACCAGTGATTGATGGCTCTTTGTGGGGGAAAGACTGTGAGATTGTTACCTTGACAACAGCAGTAATCAACAACCAGGCAAAGAATCTCAAATATCCACATCAGGAATGTAACAGTGCATGCATATAAGTGTGACTCCATAACAGGGGCAGAAATGAATTAGTGGCCTTAATTAAGGACCCTCAATTCCCACATGTCCCACAGTGATCATTAGCTCAGCAGAGCGACTGACAGCCACGTCCTCGACCCGCTGGCAGGTCTCTGATACATCGTTTCTGCCACACTTGTTTGTGTGCTTAGTCAAGCAGAGGTCTGACATACTGATAAGAGGCTGACAAAGAGTCCTCGAGGAGGGAGATGAAGGAAAAAAATGGTGTCAGATATTTAGACCTTATCTTCGGCGCAAAGGCACTGTAAGGGGATTAGGCGGGTGCTGAGGTTACTGGCTACGACTGAAGAAAGAGATACGTAGGCAGAAGCAGAGAGAGGGAGGGAGAGAGAGATGCAAGGTGTTTGCAGGGCTGTATGGTGAGATTATCGGCATGGCAGCAGAAACACGTGAGGAGTTGGGGGACGGTGACAAGGCAGCACGACATCTGATAACGTTAACCCGGCTCCCGTCAGCGCCCGTTCATAGGGACGCTGGAGGATGAGCTAAAATACCTTTTTTGCCATTTCACTGCTATAGCAGATACCTTTTTTGCCATTTCACTGCTATAGCAGATTACATGGTCAAGATACATTAACAGTACACTCCTCGATTGTGTACACCAGCACCCTCCTGAACCCTAAAACTGACGTTCCAGCTCACGGTTGTTTTTCAGTGCACCAAAATGTGGCACGTGCGGAAGAGAGCCCAAGAGAGCTGTGTGTGTGTTGGGGATGGGGTGGGGGGGGTGGGGGAGTAGAGAGGTGACAAATGTTCTCTAATCTAATGTGAAGGCAGGCAGACATGTGAGTAAGTGCTTCACAGATTCATACTGGACAAAAACACAACATTGGTTTTGGAATGATGTTCTTGCATTGCTGCGACAAATGTAAATAAAAGACAGAAAATTACCTCAGAGAAAATCATTACTGGGGAAAATGTGCAAAAGAGACACAATATTAACCAGAAATTCAGGAACAAGGTGTTGAGATATCTTTGTTTCATACAATCTTTTATACTCAGTTTGATTACACAGAATTTATAACATTTATTACTCCCCTAGATGTGGGCTTTAACTGACGGAAATTAAATCATCAGAATGGGTATGATTATGTGGCTTTGTCCAAATACAAATATTGTTTTTATTACCTTGATATAATCAAATAATAAACAGCTTTAACAGTTTATTATTGACCTGATTAACACTGATTGTAGCTTTACTATAATACAGTACATATAGTACAGTACATTCTGAGTTTAGTGGAAACAATAACATCATAGTGCAGAACTTGTCTATAGGACAATTACAAAAACCAATAAGATCTCTTGTTGTGAAACTATAGGTTGGCCAATTGTAGGTAAATAACTATTGATAATGGTTGGCTCCCTGTTTATTGTGTTCCTAGTCAAACACTCCCCTCTTTCATCTGATAAAAAAAAGAAAAGAACCCTTTGCTTTGCGGCCCATGCAGTTTATTTATTCAACATATTAAATCATGTTCAACAGACTTAATTTTAAACGTATATAGTATAAGACATGTATCAAATATTTTATGGATGGGTGTATATTGTTTTAAACTAAGCTACTGTATATCTATGTATTCACTTTTTATGTATTAGACCTGCCAATCTATATGTAATTTTTGAGAACTCTAAAAAAAACTTCTATGTCTAAACAATATTCCCTATGAGACAAATTAATGGCATTTTCAATATTCACCCCCTAACACCCAAGAATATTTCTAGTTGTTTTTGGAATTAGCTATGGCGATGTTACTTAAAGATGTACTGGGCCTTTCAAAGAAAGTTACCTTCCTGTAATGGCCATAGAAGTAACAGAGGCGAGAAAAATTATAATTCGAAAAGTGACTGGTTTCTATGTGACAGAGATCATCTGTCCTCCTCGGGGAAGCGAACCCCGATCTCCCACGCAGAGAGCGGCCGGTAAGGCAGGCCATGGGCCCTAGCCTGCGTCACCAGAGCATCTTATGAGGTGTCGGAGAGTGACCCCGGAATTCCACCGGGCCCGTGTGCTCAGCGTTCCGGCTCCGACGCGGGTTTGTTCCATCCTCTCGAAGCATCAACTTCCACCGAGAGCATTTCAAAAGCGTAGCGCTGCAAGGCAATTGTATTGGCGAAATAAATAAAAACTACTTTGCCTGTCTGAAATTGACTTACTTTCAGTCACTTTCATGCCCAAAAACTACTGCAATTATATCCACACCATGGACCTTTCTGGAATTGTTCTTATAAAACAGATTTTTGGTGTCATAAAACTGTGTTTTTAAAATTTATAAAATGAACTTATCGTCCCAGATGTCAAATCCTTCCACTTCTGGTCTCTTGCCACCAATATAGTCATGCGGAATACGATCGAGAGTCTGCACATTTTGTTTTACACACGATTTCATTTGTATTTTGTATTTGAGCAGCGCGTGTTGGCCGCAGCATCTGTCAAAAATAGACACGGTGCCTATTTTTAGCAAAGCAGAGCTTAGAACCGCTTCTGGGACGCTTCAAACGGGCGGGGTCGCGTCGGAGCCGGAACACGTCGTACACGCTCCGCACACACACCCAGTGGAATTTCGGGGTGAGGATTAACTTCATGTCTTATCCAAACTACAGTATGTACAGTGGCTGTGCAGAATAGCCTACTGCCTTGTCTACAATCAATTCGGCAACAACAGTAGCCGTGGAATGCACAGAAGAATGCAACCAGAAAGTAATCAGGTTTAACCATTTTACATGGTAGAATTCTTCTTTCAATCGGGTTATGAAACTGGTTATGCTACCCCTCTGCTTTGGAATTAAATGCCAATCAGGTTGGGCCTTTCTCTTCCGATTGAGGTGTTTATATGGAGCATTTTCTTTCACGGTGGGCTTTTAACCTGATTCAAATTGGAATAATAGGGTCCATGTAAACGCAGCTACTGTACTGATTAGTCACACTGTAGGTTTATTGGACAGAAGCACAAAGGATTTTAAACTCTCTAGACTGATTAGTGTGGCGAAGTCAAACTGAAGCTTGCGAGATCAGGATGGTCTCATGAGGCTACCAATGATTTACATGTCCGTCGGTATTCATTTTACAGCTTTGTCTTTCATTATCAAGAATAACCAAAAGAGTTTGGTAGGGGGTGACATGCATAGCACGCATCGGCAGTTTACTTTCAGCTTTTTGATAACTTTAAATTTGATAACTTTCAGTTAGCAAATATCATAAATTCATAACTGATAACTATCATAACTAATAAAGACCTCAACATATAAACGTGTTTCAAAAGCTCTCTTTTTGCTAGTGACAGTGGCATAACCAAAAACGAAACAATAAGACAAACACCCATATGTGATCCTATTTTAGATGCAAAAAGACACTTTCGCAGTGATGACATGACTTTGCAGGTCTATTCCTTTTTCCAATCTCTATATATTTATATAGTAATGTATTTTCCCAGTGTATCTTGTCAAAAGGCTTCAAATACTAGAAAATGGTATAGTCCTCATGTCAATATAAAGATTTGTTGTATTTTTTATATCTCCATAGTAAAATTATCCTATCTGAAGGAGAACAGTGGCATTTATAGTCTGCTAGCCATGTACTGCTCTGATAACGGACCCTCTGGCCTCATCAGGTGTGGACTGACAAACCACTCCTGTCAACTGTGTTACTGTCTCCAAGTGGCAGCGAGGGAGCGATACGTCACACAAACATACAGGTTAAATTGGGTTCTGGTACAGCCTGGCCATCTTAACACAGAGCTTAGGACATAAATCTCTTTAATGACAATCCCCTGACCTCAGATCAGCCGTAGTGCTCGTTTATGGTTAAAGGGACATGGCAAATAGCAGTGACAGCAGAACATCCATCCACCATGTTTGCAATTCATCGTGTCCTGTCAGTTTTAGCATAACAAGGATTACCCACACCAATAGGCATAAAGTCTATATTATTATGATGCTACAGCATTACTGTCAACACATGTTTCAAGAGCAGTTTAAGGCTACAATACACATTAGACATACAGTATGTATCTGTTTGTCAAACATTTAGCAATTCTAGTGAAGATTTTTTTAGAATTTAAAATGATAACTTTCTTACACCAGTACGGAGAATGCATAAAGAATATGCAGGATAAAAGTGACAACTGAAGGGAGAGAGTGAAAAGAGGGACAGTATGAAAAATGTCAAAGGAAGACCATCACGTGTAAGACAATTGAACTGGTTTAGCAAAGGATTTGTGATATACTCCCAGAATAGCTTTAGAGAAAGGTGCTCGCCAATGGACAGGAGATAACACTGCCAAAGTTTTATTCATGGAGGCGTGAAAGGATTTATGTTGTAAATGTATTTCACTTCAGATTGTCTGCTTAGTTTGGAGGGAAGTTAACATGCCTCTATATCAAAGCTAAAGTCACTATATAACTGCCAGGACACTGCTGTTTCGTCAGATCTCTCTGGGGGAAATCAACGACTAGATGCTTAGTGAGAGTTGTATTTGCATGTTTTTTCGCTTGTTAAATAGGAAAATGATGACATAACTAAAATTATGTCATACATATAAGGAGCATATTCCTACAGCATTTTGTAATGGTGTGGAACGGGGGTGAGGGTCTATACAAGTTATGGTGTGGTTTTTTTACAGTCAACAGGACTGGAACTAAGCCATTGGCGGTGTCCTGGGTATTTGCTTTGTTTGGCAAATAACTCAAGCAGATCCTCTTGATGTCTTACAGTTATAGTGTTTCATAAGCCCTCAGATTCAAAACAGAGATGAAGATGAAACAGCTTCTTCTAAAAATAATTTATAATCATGATATTGCAGGTAAATAAGAAAAACAAACAAATGTGAGAATGTTTCAAAGTTCAACACAACATTGAACTAGAATAATAAACTAACAAATATAAAAACAAATCTCAAACCATCAAATAGCATAATGCGAGAGCATATAGATCCCATAACAGTTTTTAGGATTTGCTAAACCAACATTTCTTCCAAAATGAGTATTCCCCATTAGTGTGCTTTTATATATATGTATCAAAGCCTGTCCTTAGTTCAACAGATGAATCACAGCTGACCATGAAATAGTGAAATACATACACACACACACACTACTGGATACTCCTCTTTCATACCCCATCCCCCAGGCTAGAGCTCATCTCTGACATTTAAACACAAAGACCTGTATTGCCTTTCCTTCCCCCAAAGGTCTGCAAGTACTCCAATTGACAGACACCCTTCTGACCTGTAATTCTGGGCCAAAGAACCCTAAGCAACATTCAGGCTTAGCACCACTAACAGTCTCCCTGATGCTCGATGTCCACGGCTGGCTTCACGTTATCCAGCTGGAGGATTCTGGAACCTGACTCAAAGAGTCAGCCCAGGACACACTGCAAGCGATCCGCTCGGCGCCCGTCGCTTTGTAGCTGAAAATTGGTCGCTTGTTTACATTCCAGGCTTTGGATGCCTAGGTATCCCTCTCGCATATTTCCCACCCGAAATGTTTCAGTCAATCTGTCAGTCAACAATATCCTTAGCTCCCATTGGTAGTTGCTTCAATCGCCTCTCCAGAAGTTGAGACAAGAATACACCAAGTGGGTATCGAGAGGTTGAAGTAGAGCTGTGAAGAGGGGAAAAAATAAAGGCATGGCGATGGCGTGGAGGATGAAAGATGAATAGATGCCCCACTGTCGAGTACTGGCCTGCCAGGAGACAGTGGGTAGCTATTGGAGCCTGTTGCTGCAGCAACATAAAATGAATTGGGGGCCCTCGCTCTTGTTAGTAATTGCTGCAGGGGTCTCAGTAGATTCCCAAACTTTGTGAGTGGAAATGTATGCAGGCCTGGTAGTTGGTGCCCTGCCTTTTATTTCTAAACTCCATGTCAACTCCCCACTGGGGAGAGATAGCACACGCATCCCTCCATCCAATAACTCAAACCTACTGTAACTTCCCAACGCTCACACATAGCGTTCCACACATAGAGTGAGCAAATACATGCTCACTCCCTCCTCCTTGCTTCCCACACACATGCACTCTAGATATGTCATGGGACATTTTACTCCTTCCATTTGAGATTGAGGTTTGTAATAGCAAAGTAAAATGTGTATTCAAGGCATCTAACATGAAGTCTATCTAACAACAAGCAGGAACCAACTGGTATGTGCGTTGAAGAGGCCAATGTAGAAATGGCAAAGATGCAATTCTCTACTGACCACAAGGGGCTTCACTTCAAAACAAAGCCAAAATCCTCTGAAAGAATGCATGACAAAACTCTTTCCATTACAAGATTGTGTGTTTGTAGGTAATTTCACTTATTCAACTGGGTGTGATGGTGGTTATTTTCTAGGTATTGTCAGCTTAGAGAGCCAACAGTGGGGGAACACATCAAAATAAATTGCAAGATGCACATGACCAAGTCAGCCAATCGTAAGAGTTGTAATCAAATATTACTAATGTACAACTAATCTTAGAGCCCCTCATCAACTCAAATTGTGTGGTGGCCGATGATGGTACTGAAGCCAAATGCCCAAAAGTATATTCCACATTCAAGTTTATAAACACCTAAATGTGGCACAAGTTCCAAAATACAGAAAAACTGTGCGTTTCAAACCCTCCCGCAAATATATGAATGGCTCACACACCCAATGTGCTGTTGTGCATCTTCAGTGTTTTAAAAGAATTGAGAGGAGAAAAAATTATTTTGGAAGTATCCTAAGTCTAGTCACTGACCCTGAACCAACATAAAAACATTGCATTTGTCCTCAGTTTAGACTAAATCAATGGCGGACCGCATTTGCCGATAGCGTTTGGCTATGTGCTGCTGAGCAGATCAGACACTATTTGCCACCATCTCAATTCAAAGTATTTAACAAGAAATTAGTCATGCTGCAGCTCCTGGGAGCAGTTCCAAAGTGAGTCCAAAGTCATTCTTGGCCGGGTGACTTTCACAGTTGGCTGTGAGAGAACACTGTCAGCTACAGCACGCTATCATTTAATGGTAGACAGAAGAGGCCTAGGCTTTGATACTATCACCTTTGAATTTCACCCTGATTACACAGCTTATTATGCTACAGAAAAAGAAAAAAGCTGAAAAAGGAAAACATTTTCCCCGTTTTAAAAGGCTGTATTTACATATTTAATGAATTTCTATTCAAGAGTATAGCACACATGAGGTACGCTAACATTTCCTTATACAGTACTAGCATCTACTGAAACAACCCAATGTCTTGGGCCTCAGGCTGCAGTGCAATCATGTGTGTACAAAGCATAGTGTAGAGCTCTGATTGCGCATGTTAAGACCTCATTGGAAATTACTAAGATTGTACCGTAAATTGGACAAAGGTGCTGTCTGTTTCAGATATTGTGTGACTCCCTGTAAACACTTATAATGAAGCAATCTCCTAATCAAACAATTTCCTTTCTAATCATAACAAACCCATCATTGATTGGCACAGTTGAACATATTTTCCTCCCTCCGCAAGGCATAGTAGCTGATGCTACCTTATAGCATTAACAAAAGCACACTGATGACTTAATGCCTGATGCATTAGCACGCTGACACCAAAAGAGGAACTTGAAGCATGGATGTTCAAGGAGACATTGGTATTTCATTTTATGATAAAAGGTTTATCACGACTGATGCTTGTAGTAAAATCTGTACATTGTATTGGCTGGGAAGACAAAGAGACACTTATAAATGGTGACCAGAAATGTATTTTCCACGTCTTAGAAAGCAGCACATCTTAAGAACTTGTTTACCATTGTGATCTAACAATATTGCCCTGAATAAAAGGCACAGTGTAAGGGGACTTCTAATAGGATCGCTAAACTATAAAGAGAGAACAACCCAGAATGCAGTAAGATAGCTAGCGTAACAGGCATAATAACAACTCATGCCAATCTCACCCACCCCCCGTTTAAATAATGAATGCTCTTTCTCGTCGGCCGTCTTCTGAGAGTCATTTCCTGCCTGGATGAAGGAGAAACAAAAGGGATGTGTAGAAGGGGGATGAGAGATTAGAGATGGAACGTAAAGCAACAGATATTCGGCGGTAGGCAGGCGCTCCGAGGAATGCCGGGCTCGGCCGGCCTCACGAGAGAGCGCGGCGCCGGAAATGTCAAGCCCGCCACCATCGCTACCTCAAGGAGATTTTATCAAAGCAAACACTGGGCCGTTCAGGGGAAATTAGAGCAATTGGGGGCACCACTTTTGATCCTGCCCCCAAAAACGCTTTAATACTTGCAATAAGTCCAATTGGAAAAATCCATCTGCTTTTGTCCAATAGCCCAATTATAATTGCCATGATCATATGGCATGTCACTTGCAAAGCTCTATACCTCAGATATACAGTATATCTCGTCTTATTCACTGCCGATTTGATAAAATGCTGATAATAGTTAGTTCTTTGTTGATACAGTGTGATACTATGAGGCTTCAACAGTATTTCTGCAGTGGACTGTTTTGGGGTAAATGTACTATGTTTCAGGCCATGCATGGTAGATGTAGCTATCTGGATGCTGCATATGTCTTGCCTGGCTCCACCCAACTTGCTCTCCGATCAATGTTTGCTGAGATTATAGTCTGGAAGCCCTGTTCGTGTTTTTAGGAGACCAGAACCGTTTAATTTTTGCTTTGTCTTGGTTAATGCTAATAACTGCACTGCACTAGCATCATACCTAAAGTAAGTATACACACCTGTGAGTGACGATGCTAACAGCCAATGAGCAATCTAATACTTCTTGGTAGTGTCGGTGATCAGTTAGTTGGGAGGTGTTATAATCCAACTGACAGGGCGCACGTTTAACACAACATAATAATAATAATAATAATACATTTTATTTGTAACGCACTTTACATTAGAAGAAATCCCAAAGTGCTCCATGCTAGATGGCAAAGCCATACGATACATACAATGTAGTGGAGCCGGTATAGTAATAGTAGCTTTGGCTCTTAATGAACCTCAAAGCTGCGTTGGAGGGAGGGCAAAATCCCCGGCAGGCTTTAATCTGCCTGTCTGGGGTCGGTAAATAAGGAGCCCTGGGCAGATTGCTTTATTGAAACACTCGCACAGGTTGGCGTGCCAGGTAGCCGTGCATCAATATTGGCTCTGGCGGGAACCTGTCAGAGTTTATTAGTCAGCATCACTGGGGCTTCGCCAGCAGGTGTCAGTTTTGGCAGAGAAAGAGAGAGGGAGAGAGGGAGAGAGAGAGAGAGAGAGAGAGAGAGGGAGAGAGGGAGAGAGAGAGAGAGGGAGAGAGGGAGAGAGGGAGAGTGAAAGGAAGAGAAAGAAGGAGGGAGATATAGCGATGAATATAAAAGCTAATTGAGTGTGTGTGTGTGTGTGTGTGTGTGTGTGTGTGCTGCCCTTGTTAGCACTGTATTCATGAACATGAGAGGGGGGAGGAGGGGTAATTAACGAGACCTCAGATCCTCGTGTCAAGAGACCTCCACTTAGGAGACTGCCTCCAACATGCTCAGATGGTCTGCATGTATCAAAGAGGCTGATGAAAGTGGGCGTGCACGCACGCACACACACACACACACACGCACGCAGACACCCACACACACAGGGACACACAAACACATGCCACACATTTGATTCCTCTTTAGACTCCCCCAGAATTACCAGGTACTTCAGAAAGTGTGGGGGTGGGCTGAGGTGAGGTGGATAGGGGATGATTTTCGACTGTTGCTAAGCAACACCACCACAGCATAACTAACTTGCCAAGCAATACACAGCAGAGCGGTTAATGAGGATACAAAAGGCTTCAGCGTCAAATGGTCGATGTTATCCACAGACCAAACTAGGAACCCTAAACAGCACCCATAACACAATGTAAATATGAATGAAAGAATGTGTGTGTGTATATATACATACATACACACTCAGTACTGTATATCAGACCCTTAAGAACATTATTGATTCTGTCAGCCTTTGCTATTCACTGTCTATCTATCTATCTGTGTCTGTCTGTCTGTCTGTCTGCATCCTATATATGCATACAAATATCTACATAAATATCTTATACAGGTCTATATTCATTTCAAGTCGCAAGTATGTGTGTGTGTTGCACATGTAAACATAAAATGGCCTTAAATTGATAGGAAGTGAATTGCTTAATTTTCTTACAGTTATTGGTAAACACATGATTGTCAATTTAATGTGCAGGCAGAATTGTCTTGCTCAGTTAAAACCATAGAGGCCCCGTGGCCTCTAATGGAATTTTAGTCCCTGAGCTAATGTTCTTCTTTTTTTCAATGTGTGTATTAATTACACATTCTGTCTCATGATGTATTAGGTATATAAAACATGTTTACATGTGTAAACAGGTGTAAAGTGTATTTATCTTTGCATAATATGGATAATTGACCATATTCATAATTGGCTCTGACAACTGCTAGCTAGAGTGCTCAAGGCAAGATAATATAATTACATGCTAATATAAATGTGTGTGTGTGTGTGTGTGTGAGAGAGAGAGAGGGGTGAGAGGTGAGATTAGGTGAAATGCAACAAATTCCAAGAAGGAAAGTGATAAGTAAGTAAAGTAAACGCAAGAATGCCTTGAAATTGGCTATATCCTGTCAAAGAAATGGTGAGTGAACAAAGGTAGATTACACCAAAATATTTTCAGTATTTCAGACTGCTGGAACAGAACCTGGTTGGATGTAATCTCAGCCTCTTAGCATTATGTCACATAAGCAACTTTTGCTGTACGTCTGATAAATACTGTACCCCTGTAAGTAAGCTCGACAACAGTATCAGGAAGTTGGCTGTTACAGCAGTGCAGATGTGTCAAAGTAATTTGAAGTAGAAGTACAGATACTTGTGTAAAAAAACGACTGGTACTGATTCAACTTCTATACAATATATAAGTAAAAGTAAAAAAAGTACAGGCTGTAAAATGTATTGAAAAGTAAAAAGCACACCGTTTGTACTGGCAGTTTCTGGGCAAAAGCCCTGAAGCACTGAATCTTGATTAATGTTTTAATAAAATGTAATCAAAATAATGTTATCATAATATGTCCTGATATAGATTTGTACAATTGCTAGGACCCAAAACTCTTCACATTGTGATCTCAACAGCAGTATATGTGGGTTAAACTTAATAATTTTTAATTTCTTTGACACAAAATGAATTCAATGTAGGCCCTACAACTTTCACATTTTATGGATTCCTTTCTCTCAGACATAGCCACAACCAAAACCATGTCGTCTACCAGCAGGACAATTAGCAGTATACATTATTATTTTTTAAAACTGTTAAACTTTAATATATTTATTATTATTGAATTACTGTAATAAACAGCAATAAAACAAAATATGTTTCGATAATTCTTTAGCAACAGGTGGGAAGTAACAAATACTTGACTGTTTCTGTACTTACAGTAAGTGTGTACATTTTAATAGCATTATTTGCATTCATGGCATTTGGCATATGCTTTTAACCAAAGTGACTTGTGACCTGTCCATTTGTCATTAGTTGGACAGGTCATACACCAGCAATTGTAAGCAACCAATATAATTACAACATTTTGTTATCATGTCTACTACCATGTTAATAAATAATTAAATCATCCAACAAAGTACCTAGTAGCCTGAATAATAAAGTGCCTAATACTAAAGTGCTAATAACATAAGAGCAGAACAGGAGTTTTTATACTTTTTTGTTTGCTTTTTTTGTTTTGTTTAAGAGAGTATAGAGAATTAAATACATAAAAAATTAAATAAATAAAAACATTTGGAAGGAAAACTTGAGTTAGGATGGAGTGCTAGGAGGTGGAGAGGTCGCTTGTCGAAGTATGGGATTGTGAAGAGGTGTGTCTTGAGTCTCTAGCGGCAGATGGGCAATGTTTTAGCTGTCTCAGCAGTCCGGACTAGTTGTTGTAAGATAATTTATATATTACATTATATAAAAAAATGTCTTCTGCTCATTTTAATGTGGATGTTTGAATATGCTCTTGTTGGGATAGAAACTAGCCCACGCATGCATTTTCAGAAGCATCCAAGTATCAAGTTTAGTTTTAGTCTAATATGTTAGCTTGCTTAATGTGATATCGAGTGGCAGAAAGTCATAGAGAAACACTTTAATATTGAGGTAAGAAAGCAAGTTGAGGGTTTAAGATAAGTTACATTTGGCTTTAAAATCAATGCTCTCAAATACAATTCTCTATCCCAGGAGAGTCCTGCTTTTCATTTAGAAGAGATAAAGTGACAAATACATGTAGGTAGAGTAGATCCTGGTCCAGGGCCACTTATTTTTTAAGTGCCCATGCATTCAACTTTAAGTGACAGAAAGGTAATTTTGTACAAATTACGTTACATTACTTCTTCCCGCTCATTAATGTGACCATTGGCTCCATCAAGGTGACCTGTTTTTATCATGCTGGATGGGGCCAAGAGCTGGTGGCTCAAAGTAGAAAAGCAAATGTCCTTCATTTGATCTAGCCTACATTATAACATGGAACATTGTGGGTACCTGCCAGTTGTGGACTGAATATTGGTGTATGCATTGCAGAAAAAAAGAAATGTATATTTTGAATATTTTGTATTTATTTAGGTATGTATTTATTAATATGTCCAAATGTCAAAATACTGTGTCATGTAATGTGTGACATTATGGTTAATTAGACCGTCAAATCAAAAGACAAACGGTAGAACAATATGTCAGCTTTTTACAGGACAGAGAAAGACAGATAAAGAAAGAGAGAGAGAGATGTAGGGTATAATACTTTGGGTTAGTTAGTTTAGGTCAGTTAGCACCTACGGAGCTAATTAAAAGATTTAGGTAACTTTGATCATTCATCCATCTATCCATCTTCTCCCGCTTATCCGTAGTCGGGTCGCAGGGGCAGCAGTTCCAGCAAGGGACCCCAAACTTGTCTTTTAGGTGTTCCAGGAGGCATCCTTACCAGATGCCCGTACTACCTCAACTGGCTCCTTTCAACGCAAAGGAGTAGCAGCTCTACTCCGAGTTCCTCACGGATAGCTGAGTTTCTCACCCTATCTCTAAGGGAGACGCCAGCCACCCTCCTGAGAAAACCCATTTTGGCCGCTTGTACCCGTGATCATAATATAGGTTAAATCTTGCATCTGCTACAATCAACAAGATATTGGAAATACAAACCTACAGTCATTTCTGGTTCTGTACTGTCTTGTATTCATAAAGCTCAGAATATGGGATGATAAAAAAAAAAGTCTATTCTACAAAGTCTGCTTATGGACATTTTTTCAGTTTCACAAAAATTAATTTAATAGTATTAATAATAATGATTTGTAATACTAATAATAATGATAATCATAACAATGATTTGGATTCATAATTCACTTTTCTTGTCCCAAAGTGTTTATTCCAGTTTCCTGTTATATAGATTAATTAACATGGAGTAAAGTGGATCTAAAGATGGTAACCTCCTCTTCTATATTGTAGAGCATACAATTAAAAAAAGAAAATAAATGTGCCTGCAAACAGCCCTGACAAAATCGATCCTCATTGCGTTTGTTATTTTTCACCTAACATACTCCAAGTGATAAAATGATACACTATCACTTTAAACAAGTTACACAATATGTTGTAAGTGGGCCCCATTGTCTGTATATCTAACATACTGCAGATTTTACACAGGTAAATGACCATAGGCCGGCCATCTGTGGCCCAGTGTTTGACAGTAACATGGACTATCAATCCTCCACTTTAGGGTGCAAAGGCTCAGTGCTTATTATGTCAGAAGGGCATGCCACCTTCTTGCATAGAGCATGCTCCACACATGGTGTAGAATAATATTTTTTTTGTTGTGTTTATTATTTATATATAAATAACCCATACATTTACCCATATCAAATTATATGCATAACAAGGTGACATTTGTGCAGCAGAGAATTATACGTGTTGATAGTTCTTCGATTAGAAAACAAAATAATTTAATCTGTTCCATGCCAAAAAGCCATTGGATTCTCATTTGAATCAAACAGCGCATATCCTATAATTTATATCAATATAATTATGCTTCTGCAATACAAGAACAATATATTTTTCTATATGCTCGGGGGAGGTTTTGGAAAATAACGTAATAAATATAATAATACATATATTACCAAAACAATTACAGTAAATAAATATGTAAAATTACAGTCAAATAGTACATGTGCCCCTATGTTTTATTGTTTGGTCAAGGAGATACACATAGATATACTGTACACATGCATTGTTTAATGGTTCTGTGGAAGAAAAGACATGTAGCCTACTACAATTGTAGTAGTGCATGTAGTTCTGCTGTAGACTGTTATAGAGGGCTTTAGATACAGGCAGGCAGTGAACAGGTTAACAAACAAGGTAAAGAGGGGGAACAGCTGCAATACTGAAATGCAGATGGAGGGAGGTTATAATGTTGTGATGAGGTAGTTGCGTAAAACATTAGGATTACGATAACACTATTAGGTAATAGATTAGGACGTCACCAGTTGGTCAACAGCCATCAGGTTATTTCTCTGGCAGAAAGTGAAATGACAAACAATCTAATTCACTTAGAAAACCTCATACTGTACTTGGTATCAGCTCATCTAGTTCAGTGAATTAAATTAGACTAGAATTGAGCAGTTTCAGGTGTGCCCTCTGGTGGTGGTGAGAGTGCATTGTCTCTCATTATTGCCCAATGCCCACCACTTTCACAAAGCATGGAGTAGATGAGCGCTAGACTACCAGACAACCAAGAGCAATAGGATCACCTTTAATAAAGGTGGAGTCAGTGATTATAAGATAATGCGCTTTTTGTCAAAGAGCTTCTGTGGGAGCACCAATTGTCCTTGAAGCGAGCGCTGTTTTTGATTTGTTCAAGTTAAAATATTTTTCTCCAGCCTCACTAGCTTTGCCTTTACAATCAGGGGGAAGATGGGTGATCACATTTAATATGAATAATCCTAATTAATATTGTACACTGGGGTATTATATAGTTGTTTGTGTTATAAGAATAATATTCACATGTTAGCACAAATACACTTTTGGGATTTGCCTACACCAAGCCTGAACTTTCCCGAGAATGAGAGTAGTTCCTCGGGGGAAAGCTGCAGATGTCATAAATTCAGAGGCTATCGCTGAAGCGATGACAGTGAATGACCGAGCTGCTGGTTTTATAGAGATTAAACAGCTAACACAAATAACATTAAGCAGCCCCTCCGCGCTACCTAAGACAACCATTTAAAAAGAGAGTTTGCCCCATCTCATGTGTGATACCTTAACTGGGCCCCCTCAGTCGCCCTAGATGACAAATGGCACAGATATAGTTTTATGTCTTCTCTCTCCCTCAAGGGAGATTATGGGAACTACTGTGAAAATTAAATTTCAACATGTCCCTTGGTTTGAAAAGCACAGGAGATTGACTATTTCCATAGCAACCATGGAAAGAGTCAGTAACTGCATGGCAAGATGAATGGTCTGTCAGAATATTATTAAAGCAATTAAAGCCCTGTTCCAGTGCCATGGCTACAGGGAGTTTCATTTTCGACCGCCCCTAGCATAGAGCCATGTTGAAGCTATATAGTCCTTGTCAATACCTGTACTGCCTTCAATGTGACCATGAAGGACTATAATGGACTGCGCTCATGACACTTCCAGTGATCCATTACATTTTATGCAACTCTAGTCTGTGCTGAACATCTGATGCATACGCTCAACACAGCATATTTCGGAAGTGAGGAAGATGATTTCCACTGGCTCTTAGCATTGTCACTCACAAGTCTGTATCTGTAATTCCAGTGCAACACTACATACTATTATTAATATGATTTATTATGTATTTATAATGTATTTTAAGCAGTAACCGTAGCCTAATTAATGTACAAGACGTTAAGATTCCTAACAAATTCTTCTGTGTAAGTTTAATGTACAACTTGGTCATTGACTTGCATAGTTCGTCGTCATGCATGTCAATCAAAATACCTCTCCATAGGCACTTAGCGGGTAGTCAACACTGTGTCCCAGGCTACTTACTAGGCTTACGAGATGCAGTTGGTGTGTCACAGACTTCATGCAAGTAAAGGCTGGCTCTGTGAGACTAATTAAATTCTAGACACTATACATTAAGGTTAGCAGAAATGTCACCATGTACAGTAGCTATAGTATGAACAACTATCTTGAATTAAGGAACAAACTGGATGTTGCTGTTTTTGTAAAGAAAAAAGAACATAAAAGTGTAGGCCTTGATCAGTAACAGAACAGAAGGACAGTAGATATTGCAAAACAAATAATTAATAATTAAACTTTATAACATATTCACCTGCTGTGTTTGACTCTTGCTGTTTATAAACATGTATTCAACATATATATAGGAAACACTAAAAGCATTAACAGGCTATCAGTGTTGGAATGCGAGAAGGCTACAGTATAACTCAGTTTAGTGGCCAGAAGGTTTGGTAAACCATACTGTATATGCTTGCTACCAAAGCTAAACTCCTGTATCTATGGAATACCACAATTTACCCCATGTCAGCCTTCATCCACTCTGACTCCCTATAAAATCCCTGAAAATATAGCCTTGTTTTCATGTTTTTCATTCTATCATGACAATGCTCAGGCTTCAGAAGAGGGGGGCCATGTTTTCACTCTACCTCTTCTATTTTTATGTGTTATCTGGCACAGCTTGCTTGGCAGCCCTACAATGGACACATTAGCCTTTGGTTGGGAATAAAACACCTTTTTTGTCTTCTTTCTCTGTCAGACACATGCAGAGAAAGAAGCAGAATACATGCTTTCACCGTTTGACTGGACAGCTATCATCAAGAAGCTTTTTGGAAGATTATAAAAAAGAAAAGAAAAGGTAGCAAACATTTCACAATTCTGTGGTTGTAAAACGTTAGCGGCACTCTTCTTTCCAAGGAAACCAATGACATGAAAGTGACTGGTGTGTACTAACTACAGTATACCGTAGATACCTGCCAATTTGGCTGACTGCATATCAATGAAAAGCAACAAACAAACAAATATTTCAATGTATTTTCCTCTCCCACTGAGGCTGATTTGTAGTATAAAAAAAGTATAAAAATAGTACCATTACGTTGCAGTTTAGACATTTTTATAAAAATTCACATTTCCTGCCATTGGGGGCTATTGAAAATATGAAAACAGTATTCTGTGAGAGGTTATATAACTAAATTCCCTACCTAAGTTGCAATAACATTACTGTGTGCTTTGACAGCATCTGCAACCTTTAAATCTAAAGTTGATAATCCTCTACCGGTAAATAGATTCCAGGCTTACTGTAGCTGTCATTAGCTCCAGATCTACAGGACGATACAGCAGTATGCTTGTATCGACTCATGTAAGGTCATGTAATTCAGTGCCAAAGTCATATACTGTATATAACATTCACTTTTTTCTAGAACCCTGGCCCCTTCATAGAGGCTTCCGATCACGTAAACATGCAGAATTGGGAGGCACTACATAAAACTGTAAAAAAGTTACTAATAACGCGTCTGTGTGTTGGCTAGCACCGGCGGGTGTGTTGTGAATTCATAAATACACCTAATGGCTTGTTTTATGAACAGCACCAATTCATTCTTCTTCCTTTCACTCCTTCCTTGAGACTGATTGGCTTTGAGAGATTGAGATGATAATGCTGTGATATACAAATGGGAAAGCTCTGAAAAAACCTAATTTGAAAAAGAGAGGGGAAGCGTTTCCTTGTAAACAAAATTCTATTTCACATTGTTAAAAGGTAATTTGTCTCCATCGTGCCTGGCAGAACCTTCATAAATAAAACAGCGCACATTTCAGGTGAGTGTTCCTTCTCTTTCTGTATTTCTTTCTACATTTAGTTTTGTTTGCTTTCCTCCTCGCATGCAAATCAGACGCATAGTGCAAGAACAGATCAAATGAAACCGAACACAATGTAAAATGTAATGCGCTACAGATACTGTATATATTTTTGCCAAAGAGCGAATGCAAATTGGTGTAAAGTGTATGTTTCAAAACCTACATCATTTTAAGACGTAAACGTGCAATTTAATAAACATCACCAACATAATGATGGAATAAACTATGTTAACGTGACGGTTTCTGCAACTTACCGGAAGGTCAAGCTAAACTTCTAAGTTGACAACTGATTATGTAAAAGTTTTTTTATATTGCTAAAGTAAGGGAACATATGCATGAAAGGCATTTTGCAGGTTTGGAGGGTTTCTTAATGCGCTCTCATCTGCAACATCAGTTTCCTCAGTACATGCAGATCAACTGATCCTGATTCTGTTCTCTATTCTGGTTGCATGTCATTGTACAGAATGCAAGTGGCTTTGGTTTCCAGTATGGAAAGTGTTAAATAATGCTGCTTTCTCTTAGCTTGATATTCTCAAAGACCTTTCAAAATGCATCTTCACCGGAACTGCTATCTCTATAATTTATATTGCTCCCAGGAAAAGCCTTTTTCCCATGCCGGAAAACTGTTGAAGGTAATAATATAGTTTTATATTTGTGTTATATCAACTTGCCAGAGTAATTAATTTAATGTTGCCAGAGGCAGAAATGTTTATAGATCTCCCCCCCCCCTTCTTCCCGCTTTCAGTAGGTCTCACTGAGAACAGAGGGTCTGTTCGGACGTGACAGCGTTAATTAAGGTACACAAAGTTCAGAACGGGGACTGAGGTGAAAATTGCCCCCACCCCCAGCAATACACCAATACTTTATTCGCCACTAATTAAATTACCTCACCATATTGTGTGTATTATTAAACAGGATATAATCAATATTTATTTGGAAAACACAAACAAATTCTAAAAGCACACATGGTGTGTTCACCAAGCACGCCATGTGTGCTTTTAGAATTTGTTTACATACACTTATTTCCGTGTACCTTCCCCTCCCCTGCACGCGTATGTGTGCAGTAAGTGCTATAAACTAGCACTCTGCACGAGAACATCTTCATTCATCTATAGTGGGGAGGAGCGATTAGAATTCCAGGTGATTTCTATGTGTCAGCAAGCATAGCTGACACAAGTCAGCCCGCTGCAGCACAAACAACTCCCCAGCCAAGAGAACTCCAGTCATTAACACCTAGCACAAGGTTAGGCCTGACTCACTGCATTATTCATGCAGGCAGGCACACAGGGGCGCGCACACACTCCCACACGCTTTGTAGGGACTGTATAGAAATCTCTTCGTCTTCTGGGTGCTTGGCATTCACTCTCATTTAAGCAAGCAAGGAGAGTAATTGTGGCAAATGCTCTGACACTGGAGGATGTCATTCAACAATAATAAAAAAGCTGAAATAGTTATTGGGCTTTTGTATGCTCAGTGAACAGGTTGCATTTGTAGCTGCTGAATCACAGTTTTATGTTAATGTAGTAAAATGTCTTTAAAATATGCAGGCTTCTATACCGTAGGGCTCTACTAAACGCATATATAGCTTCTGGCTATAAAAGATTACTTGTTGTATTTGTTCTTGAGATTTCTTGAGCTGAAAAATAATATTGTAGTTGTTGACAGTATTGAAATAGCCCAGGATAGGGGTGGGGCTGCCTGCAGATGACATGGCAGAATTAGCTAGTGCATTTAGCACGCAGACACACAAAAATACAAATGCTAAACTAAACTACACATGGACCATTTTCAGGGTTTGCAACTGGTTGGAATCTTTAGTAAAAACAACTTCAAATAGGCATTGTAATGTGTTTCCCCAGAATGGAGCCATTCGTGACAAAAATATTCCCTTTAAAAGATTATGTTGTTGAGCTCACACCTGCATCCTAACATTCTACAAATTAGCCCATGCAACCAAGCAACAAGGTTGTTAATGCTGTCAGTCTTGTTCTTTGTTGGATTTCAGTGACCTACAGTATGTGGTTTCTTTTCTCACATCAATGGTGGTAACATCCACAGACAACCAAAACTGAATGACAAAATTCTTGCCATAAGCTGTCACATTTTCCAGAATGGCATAGCCTACAAATGTCTGCAAAACACATTCTGTATATGGATTAGTATTGTAGAGCTAGTATGACATAGCTGTATCTGCTGTCACACATCATCACCACTAGGGGACTGTGAGTCAGAGCCTGTTGCTAATTCTGCAGTTATGTATCCTTTTTACTACACTAATCTTCCATGAGCTATGAAAGGTAGTTTACACCATGGCAGCAGATCAGAGTAATTAATGCACTACTCAAAACAGTGCAGTGACACAGGGGCAGTGTTGCAGATATATTATTTTAAAGAGCTGTATGATGATTAAACTGCCTAACTGACATACCCACAAGACATTTTAACAATATGCATGGTCAAAAATGGTTAATTCATGTATTTTCTCCCTCTTTGTAACATGAGCACAGCTATATTAATATTTCTTGTGACAATTGAGAACCTGTTTCTGGTATTTATTTTTTATTTAAATGCTTAGCGTTATGCTTGTGTGCAAGGTCATGTATAATGGCAACATCTTGTCACATTCAGTGGAAAACTACAAACCAAAAACAAAGGACACCAAAGCCGACTGTGATACCACTTTGACCCACAGCTCGATAATGTCAGAATATGTGCTTTTTACTGTTGAGTTGTGCTACAGTTGTGGAGTCTAATGAACCTGTACACCAAGCTGACATAAGCCACATTAATGCAGTGGTACATGTGCATTTGTTGACAAGCTGAAGGATACAGACAGTTGCTGCTGTTGATGAATACTATTTGACAATCGATAGTGAGTCTGTCATAAAGATGTCATAATAACATGCAACTATTAAAACATGCTCCCTGTATTATTACAGTATACATGGAGTGAGTAGTGGTGTACTACAAAGTGATGCTTCACAGGAGGTATTGACAAGGGAGCATTTACAATCAATCAAAATTATATAAAACTATAGAAGCTAAAAAAACGTGTCAACTGAGAAGGTAGAGAAATATATTTTACACAAAAATACAATCAGAGTGTCACGTTCCTGTGTATAATGTTTGTGGTTACACTAATCACTGGTGGGAATGAGAGACACTGTTCACATGCCCCAAAGGGGTTTTATTGACTACAAGTTGTGACAGTGAATGCAATGTAATGATGTGCTCCCATTTTAGATATTCCCCAGGTGAACAGTATAGCGATAGACATACCCCTGTCAGCCAACTGACACGAGGTAGACTGCAAGTTGGAGTCAGTGAGGCCGAAACCCTAGCTTCGGAGGGTCTCGTCATAAACCTATAATTGACACTCAATACATCCATATTTCTATACCTTCTATGGAATGGAGAAAAAGTAAAAAGAGCGAGACAAAGAACAAACAATGGACTGATTTTAAAACGGAGTAATCAAGAGGCAGTTATTTCACTAGTTGTGGCTCTGACATCCGGCTCTAATCTCCAGCCAGTGGGCACAGTGTATAAAGCCGCACATTCGATGGTGATGGTGGGAATGAACCTAAGACGTGCCAATCACACAAGCATCCCATGTTAGATTAGATCTTTCCAGACGTCAATCAGAGGAGCAAGACAGGATTCACAAGAGTATTCTGTCCAGGATTAAGCTGCTATTAAATTGGCTGCGCTTAGCAGGATGAGCTGTAGAGCGCTGGAGAATTAAATGAGGCAAAGAATAGAGAAGAAGGAATGAGGAAACGGCAGAGGATAATAGGGTCTGTGTTACTGTGTTTAACTTTGAGAATTACATCCTTGGCTGTTTGGGATGGGGGAACCTCAGGGAATTATTCACTGATCTGTAATTAAATTCATTGTGAAACTTTAAATCAGCTAAATAAATTGCTTTTCTCAATTAGCTTTCCCCGACTCCCCTTTTCCTTAGCTTTCAGGCTTGTCTTTATTTATTAAAACATTACAGTGCAAACTATTAAGTGTAGTTTTAAGACATTATTATATTCCATCCATCCATCCATCCTCTCCCGCTTATCCGGAGTCGGGTCGCGGGGGCAGCAGCTTCAGCAAGGGACCCCAAA
>JAODUH010000157.1:0-13959 GCA_027564835.1 Typhlichthys subterraneus | reverse complement strand
TATATATAGAGAGAGAGAGATAGATAGATACACACATACATATACACAGAATAATAATTTGTGGACATAAGACCCTAAATTGCACCCTTTACCATTCCAGACACACAGACATGTGCTCCTCTTGAGTCTCTCTCCTCTTTTTAACATGTCTTTGTTCTTGTCTTCTTGGTCCTCCTGTTTCCCAGACTGCTCCTCTGCTAGAATGCCGGTGCTGTTACTGTCACACGTGCACTTCTCACCACCCCTCCTACCTCCCGTTGCACTCTGTTAGTCCTGGAGTACAGGTCCTCCTCTTTACCTTTCCTCTATACGTCCATTCATCGTTCACCCATCTGCTTAACACATCACTCCCCTTTTTACTCCTCTCCGCCGCTCGTGTTGGGCTTATCCCCATGACTTTTATAACCTCCTTTTTATCACCCCCTAGTTTCAACATAAATGCTCTCCCCATCCTTTTGTACATGTTTATATTCATGTTAGGTTTCAGCATTAAGTAGCAGAGACGATATTAGCTCGTGTTCTGCTATTTTGTGGTTAAGCGCTTTATTCTGACGATCTCTGATTTAGATGTGAGAGAAGTTTGTTTCAATGAGGTTGTTGCAGTAGCTAGTTCCTCTGCAAATCAGATTGGTGGTCTTAAACGGTGGCTGGGTGGATGGATTTAATCTTTCCTTCTTAAAGATCTATTGGAATTGTACAGTGGGTATTTTGTGGGCATTTGTTTCTCATTAAGATTTTTAAACTGAAAATGGTTTTCACTAGCAGGAATGCTAGGTTACTGTTTTTTTTTCTAGGTGCCCTCACTGATTTGCACAAGACTTTATTGCTCTAAATTTGCTTGTGCAAAAAGCTCTCATTCATACGTTGCGGCACAAAGCTGTTTCTAAATCAGTTTTAATCCAATTTATGTGGGAACACGATTGCCTGCTTACTGGTAATGTCCATAAAATGACAACCATGCCGATAGGATTCATGGGTGAAGCATGCTGCTCTACACACAGTGTGATCCGACTGAACCAGTTGTTGTTGACCGTCGTGTGGGCGTTGGCCTTGTGTCCGGGCATGTCCATGTGCCGCCAGCCTTCTCTCTCTCTGTGCTCGCTGTCAGACATCTTCCATGTTGTGGACTTGAGTGTCTGTGAGTGCAAAAACATGATCACAGGACACCCTTGATCCACGTGGCCTTCCTGCCCTGCGCTGACGCTGCTGGTCTCACGCCCTCCTTTCACCCCACCCCCATCCCTCCCCCCCACCCATCCCCTCCTCCCGGCAGATTCACCCCCTGGAGATGGAGGCCGACATGACTTCACTGGGCAGTGCTGCCTGGCTCATGGACCAGCGGGACTCCAACAGACCAAGGCCGGTCAGCACCAAGTACGAGACCACCATATTCTAAGGCCGGACAATTCCCCCTCCCCCCTATAAACCCTGGGCCCATCTTTCATGCAGTACCCCGCTGCCTGTCCCCCTGGGCCTCTCCCCTGACTCCCCCCTCCAGTCTCTCACACACACACACACACACACACACACACACACCTACACACACACACAGCCCTGTGCCTTGTCACTGTGATGGTATCTAGCATTCTTCAGGGCTGTCTACTCCTGCACCTCTCTTCTGCCCCACCCATCGACTGACACGACCACCTTTTACCCCGACGTGATCAAACGCCCCCCCCTCCCATGCCTACCCTGCCCTGGCAGTCCTCATCTGCCCCCAAAACCCACTGCAGCCTAAGGCAGAGCCAGGAAATGGATGACGAACTAAACTTGTCCAGTGGCCCCCGCTCTCTCAACCAAACTGCCTCCTCCACATCTGCATCCAAGCCCCAGTAGCTCCCAGTGGTTGCCTCTGTATTACATCCTTTCTGACATTTGTTTTCTCCATAGACCAAACAAGCATTGCTTTTTTTTGTTTTTTTTTGCTTTTGTATTATTTTGTATTTAAATTCGGATTTACTTTATACCTTTATTTAAAAATGCAATTAACAGTTAAGTTAAAGAGGTATAGGATAACTTTTTTAATGGGCATATTTTAATGTATAATTGGAATGAGTAATTTGTCTGGAATTTGTCTATTTAATCCCTGTATCATAATTTGAGAGCACTTGATAGGTGATAAGAGTGCCTTTCTGTTGGATAGTACAGCAGCAGGAAATATACTGCGACACAGGAAGTGTTCTATGCTTCGCTGCCATGTACAAAACTACAGAACTGAGGAAGACTACAGAACTGAAGCTTTCTTCTTCAACTACACTGACACATATTTGAAAAAAAAATTAGAAAAAAAACTCGTATACTTTTCTACGTTTTTTCCGAATTTCCCTGAACTTTTTTTATTATTATCGTTTTTCCCTCTAGTCTGTTAATTTGTCTTTCTCCGTTCTGTAGCTTATCCTGTTTTACCAGGCATCTGCCACTGTGAGGCGCCAGGAGGAGGCTGCCTTGCTAGTATGGGATGCAAGAAGGACACTTGTTGAGAGAAGGACACTTATTGAGAGACAAACAGCAACCATGCAGCAAACCATTTTTTTCTACGCATTTGTAACATAGTCATACAGGGACATGATGGATTGGTTCACAAATGTATTAGTGATGTCTGAAATCAAACGGACCAACTATAAATTCCTGTGTGCCTCAGCATGCACATGGAAGGACATCGTTGCTAAAAAGGACAGTAGCCTTACTCTTCTGGCAACAGTATTATTTATCTATAACCAACTGAAGTTCCCTTTCCCTGCTACACAGTTACCACCCTCAACAGCTGCACGATGTATGCTCTTAAAAGACTGATGACACTATAAAATAGTTGATTCCTGATTTATTACTGGACTGGGTTTAATAGGGAAAACCTCAGCAGAGATGGTGAAGCGGTATTTAGTATTATCTTGATGGAGACTATAGCATTTTGCTCTGGCCTTCTACTGCCTGCGTGCCTCTGAGCATTAACGGTAGCACTGAGAGACTGCAAATGTCACAGCGTTGTCAATTGCAGAACACTGTGTTACAATATGGCACTATCCCTTTTAAGAACTGCTTTTTTACAGTAGTATTTTGATAGACATTGGCTTACTGAAATACTTTGGGAATGAATGATTAAGCCGAGATCAGAAACCAGAAGTAAATCATCTAACTACGGAGTGTAGATTGATATATTATATTGGCTATATTAACACAATATACCCATAATCTGTTTTTCTTTGATTATATGTAATTAACTCAAAGCACAAAGTGCAGATTCCCTAACATAGCATCATTATCACAATTACACAGATATATAGTTAACAATGCCATTTCACATCAATATGCCTATATGGAAAGTGTGTCCCTTGAACATAAACAGCGGTGAAAAAGGAATTAATTCCACTATGTTAGAAAATGTTGCTGGGTTGCTATAGAAAATTAATTTGCTATGCCAGGAACGTAACACAATATACATTGTTTATTTCTTCTGCACTGTGACTGAATGCTCATTTTCTGGGGTCTTCACATCTGTGGGCTATTCCCTGTCTGCACAAGTCTACCTATTGTGCCTACCTTGTCTGGTCTGTGCTCATGGGGTTTTAGATTGTTACATCACCAGCCACTGTCCCCGTTCTGTGTGTGTTTTACCGGAGTATCCGAGGCATTGCCGTGCTGGAGATCGGGCTGTCTGTATGTGCAGTACTGTGGCTGCCTCATCGGCACTTCTGTTCTGACTGTTAACTGTTGGCTTCCAACGACGATGCATGTGGCATATGTTTTGTAGCATTAATGCACTCGGCCTGAGCGTTCTCCGTATGTCCTACTGTAGCAGTGTTCCATCTCACCCATTCGTTTTATGTTTATGTTAACACCATTACAGCCATTCAGCTCATCATTGTTGTCATTGCTCAAGTCATTTGGTAAAAATGTTTGCTCAATCATCATCATAATTGTGTGTATGCCACCAGACTGGTCAACCTGCTCTAGTAGGTTATACCTATGTGTACTTGATATAAAAGTGATACTTTTTAATGAGCAGCAGCTATTTAAAGCAAACAGGTGTTGGTGGCATGAATTGGCTGTGCATGTGATGTCTATTTTAACATCAGTGTTTCCCTTGTGTAGCTCACTCCAGCATTCAAGTTCCCGGATACCAAGCTGTGAGTTGAAGGGGAGGAGCCGATGTGAGTTGGGTTCGTGTGTGTCAAAGAAGAAAGGGCAGAGAGGCGGAATGAGACAGGACAGTTGGGGTGGGGGAATGGCATTGTATGACGTGCACAGCCAACTGTCTTGCCAATTAGGTCTCACTCTGTGTAGCCATGTACCTCCACTGCCCTGTAATGAACCCTAACACCCAATGGAAAGTTAACCTGTTATCCTTCTTATTGGTGGAGCAGGGCCTGTATCTCACTCCTGTTTTGAGAAAGGTCAGTCACAAAGGTCAGGTCCGTTTACTGGCCTACCTGTGACGTATTGGTCTTATCAATGTACAGTAGGTACTGTAATGTATAGAGCACTGTAGAACATTAATGAGCATTTCTATTGATTCAGGTCTATTGGAGATAGCTACTGTGAGAATTAAGGTCAAACAGAAATGTAATATAATTTAGAGGGGGGAAAAAAGATATGTACCAGCATACAATGCTTTGCCCATGTTTGTGGACAGAGTATGGTTTGTCATTGATAATGGGTATACTGTTTAAAATTTCAAAGCAATATAAAAATTAAATAATTAAATAACATTATTGCTCCCAAGTGTCTTGGCCATGCTGGTTTTCATAGTTGGGTGATATCAGATGGAATCTAAATCAAATATATATTTAAAGTTATGAGACTACATAATGTAGAGTTTACATACAGTATTTTATTGTTTATATACAGTAATTTTGGATACACATGGTTAGGTAACCCTTTCATTTAAACATGTTTTACTATACAGCCTATTTTTTTACAGGTTGTCTTTGGCAGCTTGGTTTGTTCGCCTCGCAAACTGTTCACAGGGTATGAAGCTTGAAGGAGGAAGCTCTATCACAATAGCTTCTTTAGTTATCAAGCACCAAACAAACCAATACAGATAAGGGAATAGCTTCTACAAGCACCAGTTTTATGCCCATTTGGTCTCAGTTAAATCATCTACAAATGTCAATTAAGGCCTTAGCGAAGATACTTAGAGAGCCAATAATAAATAAATAAAAGATTCCAAAGATTTTTTTTTGCACAATTCCAATACTTTTGACACAATTTAGAAATAGATACAATATGGGGCAATAGGTCATTCATATTTAGTAATAACAGTGTAGATAGACATTCTATATACAGTTCAACATTGACATTTAAAGTTGCATAATATAGCTCCTTGCCATACTAGCAGTAGCAACACACCAAGACAACTCTGTTTGTTTAAGATCTCAATTTTCTCTGCAGATCTTTGTTCGTTGTGCCAGCATACTACCAATAACCTGACATAGCAGAGGAATTGTCTTTAAATGCCTTAAAATACTATTAAACAAAAACCTTTACATTATTCACACTAGTTAAAGAAAAAACAAAGTTCAAATTAATTGACAGTTTACAGATTATAGATTGGACCCAAGTTAGCGTGAGTCCACTCCAGTCTCAGCCTGTCCTGGTGGGAACAGCATCTTTCTGAGGATGGGGCCGTAGAAGGGACCAAACACTGTGCGGTTGAAGTGAATGATTTGTCTGAAGGCTGTCCCGAGCTCTGACAGCTCAGTGCTGAGCAGCCTCAGGGAAGCGGGCGGTTCTGGGGCCCTTTAAGCAGGGCCAGCCTCTAGCATGGCCTGCAGGAAGCTCTCTACTCTGTCAATATGTGGGCAATGGAGTACATGTTAAATATAGAAATCACACATCTGCAGCAGGTTAGAGCATATACATCTACGACATATTACAGTCGACTCAACTTAAATTACAATACAGTAAATGTAATGGGAGAATGGAACAACCTATGGAACAACCTATGGAACAACCTATGGACAGCTGGCGGGCCAGCGCTCAACGTGCACTGTGCGGTCACTACTCAGCAACATGCTATAGAAAATTAAATATAACCGCGTGGACAGCTTTCACTGGATTTGCTTTAATGTTGTAACCTACATGTTACCGAACAAACTGTAGCCTATACTCTCACCGATTCGAAGCCGGTAAGACTAAATGGTTGGACATGGAGTGTGGATACCTGGACTAATCAGAAACACTTAGCCTACAAAATGTATAGATAGCTTTTTGTCAACCGAGTGGTAGGTAGCCTACTGTATGCTTTGTAGTAATATTAGTAAGCTTTGTTTGTGGGCCATCATGGAAATCCATGGAAAATATTTGGAGTGCGATTGAATCAAAATCAAGCAGCCGCCTGGCTCCGAGATAAAATCGGTATAATAAATTAACTTTTGAGGTGGCGGCGTGGCGGATTGTCATAAAATTATAAATTTTTTAAATCAGGTTTCACAAGCTTTTACCATATGGGTAGCCTACCAGACAATATCAGACAGAAAATGTGTGAAATAGGCTGACTTGGACATAGCCTAAAGTGTGTATTCAACGATGTAAGCAAATGCACAAATTACATGCATATCATATTCACCACATATGTTGTCTTAATTCATAAATAAAGTAGGCTAGGTTTATTTTGAGATTGTTAATACATCCATCTTTTGGTTCATCTACATGGTTTGTTTACAGTTCTCATGGTTACCTAAAAGCCAGACTCATCGCTTCCGTGACTCTGCAGTTGATTTGCCTTTCAAATGGGAGGCGGGCAGGACGGAGAGCGGGATGCCAATTCCCATGTGAAAAGCCCTCTACCATGTCAGATTGTCCTACTACCATAGCAAAAAATTGTTTTGGATGTATATTTACTAACCCTGGATTACCTTAAAAATAATAATATAAATACCCAAATGAGAGAAAAAAAAAATGTAACCCTGTGTATAGACCGCACCCGAGTAATGGCCGCAGAGCTGCCAACAGTTTATGGGGATATAATTTGGAATTGAGCTCGAAATTATAAAGCATTCTCAAGATTAACTAAACCTGCCTTTAAGACTTCACCCACAGTGAATAAAGCATGGATTGCAAGTTTCACATGTGTGCATATTTTATGTGGGCTTTGTTTTGCAAATTGAAGTCAGTAGATAAAAAAATGAATACCGGTAAACATTTTGGTTGTGACCATGTAACTTCATGTTATTATGCGCTTCTCCAGTGAGTTGCCATAGGAAACCATTAATGTATAACGGGATCAGCTTTTATAGTTAAAAGCACACATTTAGGACGTGATTAAACCCCATACTGACAAGACTATAGACATTAAATTATCTTTATGAGCAGAGTTTGGATTCTACAGTGTGGTGTGTAGTGAAAGATGACAAAATCACCAGGAATCATGAAGTACATTTTCAGCGATTAGCATTTAAATAAAAGGGAACATAACATAAAGCTGTATTTTTAACATTACATCTACAGTAAATATTTAATGTTTAAATACAAAAAGTGGGTTAGCATTAGGACTGTGCAATTAATCAAAATTCTCACTTTTGCGTTTTGCCCTCGCAGGATGAAAGTGAAAGATTAACGTGGAAAAGTAATGGACATTTCACAGTTGAAGGTGTTTTCACTGTTTTTTTAGGTGCATTAAATGCAACATCTTTCCAAACACAATGACCAATTGAAAAATAATAATGATTTACAGTATGACCAAAATAATAAAGATTATAATTTTTTTCCATAATCGAGCTGCCCTAGCATTGGTACATCCATAACACACAGTACGGAAGAGCTGTTTCCAGTTAAAATCGTGGTAGAAACTTTCAAATGGATGCAATTGCAATGGACCTTTCGCCAGAGGTGGGTTAGCCAGCCCAGGGGACTAGAGCTAGCTAGATTACATTCTTCTGGTTATGATAGACAAATCTTTTGCATATTTAAAAATTATAGGGTATAATAATTATATTTGTATTACCTCAGTTGATAAGTTATTTTCTCCATAGCATAGTTTACTATTTTCCTGGATGACTTTTGTTTATCCAACCGAGGGCGCATAGCAACATCCCGGCCTTCTGATTACTCAGATTGCCTGTTAACCTAACTCGGTGAAAGCTCCATTGACTTGGTATTGCTCCAGTGTTAAAACAACCAGTCCATAAAGCCTATTTGACTAGGATACCATGACATACTGTTGTGCTGTTAACAACTTACTTCTATTCCCAAGGCATCATGCACTGTGTATGTCCAAAAACAAAAGCCCCCATAGCCGCCTTACCTATAAGCGTGCAAATTGGGTTGTCCTTCATCCAGAGGTTGACTATTTGTCCCTTCAGCAGATCCTGGCTCTCTTGGGACACTGGCATGCCTCAATGGCTAGTCAGCGCCTCTGTCACCTGCACCAGTATTTGCTCCCCGAGTCCCAACAGCACCTCCTTCAGGTCTGTTTCCCTTTAGTGTCAGAGAAACATGTACTCATTACAATCAAAGGTTTATGTTTATGTATATTTTATGGTAAGCTCCTCGATTGCATTTTACCACAGACCCGACATTTTTGCTCCAGGTTACTGGTATTTATTTAGAAGGGCAACTTAAATAAAAGGCACAAGAGGAATATGCATGGTCCTCTTAGGATAAAAAATGATTAATATTTTTAAAACAGTTTGGAAAAGTATTGTTTGTGATAAGTTATTTCAATATTAATTATTAATTTAAAATAGTTTGGTAGTGCATAGTAATAGTGCATTTCATTGCATATTAATGGTACAGTACATGGTAGTACTATAGGTATTTCATATCTAAAGCTCTGCATTTGTCAGTTAATCGTGAGCGGGTTTCTCTCGAACAGATATAATGACGTTAGCAGAATGTGTCCCGACAAGCTAGTGGTCTCCTGTCCCGTCCGTTGGCATCCTCCTTATACATTACCTGCTCCCCGTGACAGCCAGTGCATACATCACCCTATTCTCATCTTACCTGGTGTGACTGCCCTCCAACAGGGCAGTGATGGTCTTCTTGAGATTACCTACAAAACCATGTAGAGAGTAGACAGCGCCCCCACACTGAGTGCTGGTCAGTAACAGTACTGACGCCTCCAGAATCAGCAGGCGGAGTCTCTGGCCTAGTGTGTTCAATCGGACTTAGTCCATCACCACAGTCTGTGTGAAGACGAGAGATTCAATAGGGTTTAAATGAGAGTCACTTACAATAGTTAAATTGCATCTGTTCAAGTTTAGCTAGCTATTAGCATGCATATTATTTGTATATACACATCAGTTCAGTTTTTATTATCCATCTAGGGGAAATTCAATGTGCAGTAAAAATTTTAAAACATAAAACAAATACATATGCGGAGAAATAGTACGTTAATCAATCTTAATCATAATAGTAGTCAACATCTATTGCACAGAAATGCTAAAACAGAAAAGTAGCATCGCCAACGTGTATAGTAAGTTCTTCTATCTAGTCATTGTAATCTGCTACTCAAGCTTTAGTGCTAATTTAAGGTATAAATTGCCCCTGCGGAACAAAGGAAAATGGGTACCTTTTGGGTTTTACCTTAGGGAACCTGTACCTCCACCCAGTAGGGATAAGAACACATCATACTAAGAGTGGATGGCCAGGGATGGTTATGATAGGCAAGACTTGCCTATCATAGATGTCTGATAAAGAGAGCTGCTGTGTTCAAATTATTTTTCTGGCTATTTTAACATAAACCCTTCGTCTCACAGAGCTTGACAAAGATCATATACAACAGAATAAAATGCTTAAAAATATTGTACAATGTGTTACCACCTTGCCCCACACACTAAGAACCGCAGCCCTAATAGTTTTTTATTTATTTTCCTACGACAGAAGATGCCACTGCTAGTCTGCGCTGCACAGCATCGCGGAGCCATACTGTATGGATTTGAACTCAAAGTTCAAGAATAACTAACCCTGCCTTTAACACTACCACAAGTATGAATGTTGTTGTTTTATAAGTGTTAATGTAAAAATTAGCTTGGTTCTAATTTTACAACTCCAGTTTCGGGCACTAACCTCAGGGTACTTGAGTTCTTGTAGATTCCAACATAGCAAGCGCATGTAGGCCCTGTTGAGAACTGCAGCGGGGCTGAGTGGGCTACCACTGTCAGGCCTGGGGGTCTCATCCACACATACAGGTTTGATGACTAATGCTTCCTCTAAGGCTGCCCTCTGCAGCCAGGCAGTGGTACTGTCCAGAAAATCTATAGTGTGTGTTAAAAAGAAAAATTAATACTACTGTATTTAGAAAAATATTAAATACTTCAATGGAGCAGTTGTGTAAATGGACTCTGTACAGAGCTACCTTGCAGAGTAGAGGTTTCAAGACTCGTATACAGCTGGAACCACCAAGCATGTGACAAAACACAGATGTTTTGCTGCTAACAGAACACCCCATTACAAATTGTTTATGCCCAGGTAGACAAACACCAGGTAAATCAGGGTCCAGTTGATTCCACCAGCAAGAAGTGCTTGTGTTCAGGCACCAGTGTCATGTGTTCTTATGATTGGTTGAAGGGGTGTCAATTGTGACTGACACAATTGTGAAGAGGCCTCAGTGTCTGGACCGTGACGTTAACCATATCTGTCTTCATCAGCCCAATAACTCTGAAGATCTCCCTGAGTGAAGGACAGGCCAGAGATGTTGTTCAGTTGAGAACAGCTCAAATAATGCAATGTGCCTCTGACTGCTTCATAAAACATTTGTTTAGTTTTTAGGTTACAGTTAAAGTAACAAGGATCTAAAGCAGAATAGGTTAACGAAGGGCAGATATTTGTAATTGAGCTGTTTCTTGTATTCCACTACTATCAAAAAACAAATGTTTGCTAATCAGAGGCATGGCTGCTATTTAGCCCAGGATCTGTCTCATATCATGCCATCTTACCATTGCATGTAAGGCTAATGTGTCGGCACGTTTACCCAATACCCTCCACACATGCATATACTATCATATATATGCTGTTTATGAACTGTGAAGAAATCATATAAAATAAACTACGGTATATATGAACAATACAATTAAGCAAGCATGAAATGTGTGGGCCTCAACAAAATATTTCCCAAGCTGCATTGCTATAGCTCATCCCCTGAAGAGCTCCACAGGTTCAGTGAGATGCTCCAGGGCCCGGATCTGTGTCCCGGACAGGGGTACACAAGGCAGCCATGACGATGTAGGCTGCCAGCCTGTGGAGGTCCAAGGCTCCATGCTCCACCTCCTGCTGGATCAGCTGTAGGTCTATGACCCCATCCAGCTGAGTCCTCAGGTTCACGTGACAAGGCGGAAGCAAGTCCTGCAGCATCTAATGGAATCCACAAGGTTGCTGCAAACAAACACATTTGGGATGAAATTTACACTTTGTTTGGCGACACCCTACACAATTCAGTTTGTGCACCGGAAAGTTAGTTATTTCTATCTCTCTCTCTCTCACACACACACACACACCATCTAGGGGGCTGCTGTCCACTTCAAACAGGGGAATTAGTTCCCTGAGCATTCCTTATCTCTCTGCCTTCACACTCCACCCGGCGCACTCCCATTCTCCTCCAGTAATGAGTGTCTACCCAATTCGGTCCTTTTTCTCTCCGGGGGGGAATAAATCCAGCACATCCCTTTGGATGAAAGAACTGCAGGTCCCTCACCCCTCGCCCCATTACCTTATTCTACAGGAAATTGTATTTGTTTCTAAAAAAAAAAAAAAAAAAAACACGTCCTGCAGGATTTGCTCTTGCATGCACACTGGAATGACTTGGTAATAATTTGTTTCTCTCCGTTTTCTCTTTCCAGCGGCTCCTAAAGGCCCTAAACTATTGATGTCCCCTGCCAAGTCAAAGGTGGGGGACACGGTACGCATCACTGTGCAAGGATTCCAGGTAGGATCGCTTGGGGTAAGTACATGGGGTTGCTTGAAACCAGAGGGCCGGTTTCAGTCCGGGATTGGAGCAGAGCGGCGCACGTGTACGCTCAAGCCTGTTGACTCATGCACTATATTGACCACTCTTATATGCCATAGACATCTTTAGGTGTGTGGGATGCACATTAAGTCGGTTGGCTGCGTTGTGAACTGCTCCGGCGTTGTTGAAATGTAATTGCATAGGGTTTAAAGTATAAGCACATCAAAACCGGTGGTGATTAAATTCTGAAACTGTTGCACACGTGCAGGTTGTGAAAGAACATTCTCAATTTACGGAAATATTCCTCTCCTTTCAGCTTGTTTTGTGTTTGTACTCCCTATAGCCTCAGGGTATAGTACTTTGTAAATTCAAAATGAATACTCTCAAACAAATCCAATTGTTTAGGAATAAGTGAACTCTCTGTTGTTCTTTTGCCCTGTTATTGCCCATGTCGTTATAAGCCAGCGGTGCTATAGGAGCTGTAGTTCCTTTGCTAGGGAATCTCAGAGAGTGGGAGATAAATGCCAGGAGATTGTCTTCGTGTCACTATCGTTCCCTGCAGAATAAACGTCCACGTGTCCCTAGCTTGAATAGCCTGTCGATGATCCCTATCTCCATCACATTGGAGCTCTCTTGAAGGCAGTCAGGTGCAGAGGATGTGGCTAATCCTGATAGAACATGCTAGTAGCCTTTGTCACTTTTCTCTTTGTACCTGAGGAATCTCAACAGGCATGTCGTAGGCAGTTTTATTGCTAATTCAATTGTCTTAGTTTTTTCACTTCACATTTCAACATAAAACGAATGCATTTTATGTTTAGACCACCTAGATGTGTATGTGCATATTTACGCCTGCTGCTTTTAGCTTTATTGGGGACAATGTTTGTATATAAGAATGGTTACTATATACAGGCTTGACAGTGCAAACAGCCGACCAGATCCTTCTGCAGGACAAAGCATTGGTGCTTGGAGATTGATCATAAAACAAATCTCCCATATCATTCACTGGACCCAGGCTCTGGGGTTTCACAAATAGATTAGAATGTCTGTCATGATTTGGCATTATTTTTGACTTCTATTGCCTTTCTCATTTTCTGATTAAAATAAAGTTACCAGTATTCCCTCCAGTTGTATTGTTTCAGGTATATTATGCGTTGTTACAATACAATTTATTATTTTTCTCCTCCACACTGTGTTAACACATATGTACCAGATCAAACGCAACACTGATGCCTATAGTGGCGCCTAGCTTCATAATATGGGCTCCATAGGCCGTTGGGGATATGTAAGATGAAGGTCTCACTTACTGTAGACCTTTTTTTTAAGTGACCTTTGCTGCCAGATATTTCCCTGCTGTCTGTGTGAATCTGGAACCATTCATTTTGAAAGTTTACACGATTTACACCAGCTTAGTAGCCGCTGACAATTCACTGTGTCATTGAAGATTTCTCACTCCATTAAAATATGTTAGAGGGTCAACCAGACTTTTCTGACTTATGTTCTTCCATACTCTTCAAAGAAATTGGAGGACTTTTAAACAAAGAAAATATAAGTGTCTGAACCCTTTGATCTGTTGCAACACAGTAGAGTGCAGAAAAATATAGTACATTTTTCATTGTTTCATTCCTGCACAGACAGGCATTTTAGCAACACATGCAAGATAAAGGCTACAGTATTTAAGTGTAAAGAGTGTGCTACATCTGTATGAACATATACCGTACACAGTACACAGAAGAGCATGACATGTTCTTATCCTGTGTATCCTGTGTCTTATTATATGCTACTGATGTACCAATGATGTGTCTGTCCCCTTGAACAACCACTTTGCACCACCGACCCTCCAATATCTATATGCATCAGATATGATTGGTAAGCAGGATGTTTAATTATATTAAAGTTTAATTTCAATACAGTATATCTTATACGCTCTCTATATTTTTTTTTTCACCGTTCATACAGATATGCGCAACGTGACACTATCTGAGCTATTTGAAGGTAATGTATATTGTCTAATTTTATATATGTATGTATTTAAAAAAAAAAAATATATATATATATTTTTAAAAACTTGCAGGAGAGGC
>JAODUH010000156.1:0-13960 GCA_027564835.1 Typhlichthys subterraneus | reverse complement strand
CTCTCTCTCTCTCTCTCTCTCTCTCTCTCTCTCTCTCTCTCTCTCTCTCTCTCTCTCTCTCTCTCTCTCTCTGCATGCCTAACAAGCTACCTTGACGTGCTGCTCTGTATGTGCATGTACGCGTGCGTGCGTAAGCTCTGCCATACACATGAAATATGGATGTCTACAACCACACACACAGTGAAACGCGACTGATAACGCGTGACCGTACTGTACCTTGCACGTAAACATTACATTAAACGTGATGCCCATGTGACAGCAGTTTATAACAAAACAACCAACCAACTGTGCCAGGAAGACTACAGTTCTTCAAAATGTGTGTAGAGAGAGAGAGAGAGAGAGAGAGAGAGAGAGAGAGAGAGAGAGAGAGAGAGAGAGAGACTTTCATCACACTTGTAAACCACCCCCTCCCCCCAACACACCTCCCCAGAGACCTGTGAAAATGGGTCACGGTGAGGAAGAGGGAGAATAGGCCCCCTGCTGGTGGGGGCCTATTCACACACACACGGCTCTTTGACTCTTCATGTGAAACCAAAGCTCGTCTACATTCTGCTGTACAGCTTACATGGTAAGACAGTGGTGGTGCACACACACACACAACTCTCTGGCTCACTCTCTCTATGCTATATGGAAATGTGCCTGACGGCAGATACAGTGCTTGCTCTCACACATGCACGCACACACACACACACCATGTAGAAGTGAGTGAGACCGACAGGCTTCAACATGGTTGTCAAAATACAGTTAAAACCAAGTCACCCGACTTTCAGTGGATGTGGGGGCTCGTTCTTTCAACAGACCCCGGGCCCCACCAGCGCCACCATGTGGCAGAGGATCAGATTATACAGCCAGTGTATCATATTTAATCTTAAAATGCAGGTAAACAAAAAAGAAAAAAAAAAAAAAGTTTTACAGTCAACCAATGAGGAGGTCACAGCCAGACAAAGGAGGAGAACCCTTCCGTAGAATCAGTAGATGTTTTAATTACAACGAGGAAATGATATGGGAGAGATATTTTCGACACACAAGCTGCTACATGATACCCACCAGGCCAAGTGCGTGTGTTACAAATGGTTTTATCAGTGCTCTTACTGGTAAAACAATATAATCATTCATTTACCTTATTTTACGCATTACATAAGGTACATGTGACTACTGTAGATGTTTGCTATGATATATGGGTATGATTATGTGGAAAGGCCGTATAGCTTACTTGTGCATGAGACACACCCAAACATGGCATGTGGAAAGAAAAACACGGGAGATTATTAGCGAGTACAGCAGAACAAAGCAGGGAAAAAAAAACGCATATACAATTATCACTCCAGCCATCATTGATTTAAATATACACCCAGCGGCACAACGGGGAAATTCTCGGCTCAAGCTAACGGCCGCTAACCGATTTATGCAAATCACCGGCACAGTCTGGATGCATATCTGATTTCCCAGACATAACTGGAAAACAGCGTATAGGCCTAAAAGCATCTTATCTGATGATATGAACATTTTAATTGTAATACCACTCTTGCTTTTTGCCTATAATGCAGCAGAACAGGAGAGTTAGCGTAAATAAATAAAACAGACCCCTCGAACCTGCAGGCTAACCTGTGTAATGGCAGAGGGATGTCTGAATTATGGTTGGTGGGGAACCGGTGGGAGCGCTTTACCAAAGTCCTTCTAGGCAAGTCTCGCCACTCGCGGCCATCTTTGACACACCCCGTGCAGCTATTTAGACAGACAGGTGGCTTAAGTCAATGCAACCACACGATTGGTTAAATAGGTTAATGCTTGACAGTTGTAAAGCAGACGATTGGCTCTTATGGATTATGTTATTATTGTGTTATCATTTGGGATATGTTCCACCAATTTGCATTTCAGAATTCTCCCATAGAGCACCATTGAAAATTCCCAAAGTGGTGTGTCTATTCCATGTAGCGTCTGGCTTTATTTTTCTGATGTGGCCAGGGTCAACACAAACACATGCGCTGTGTCAATATGAACGCACGCACGCAAGTTGTGGTACACATTTCAAGGTCATCTGTCTCTCCCACTCTGATTATCCACACGAGAGAGAGAGAGAGAGAGAGAGAGAGAGAGAGAGAGAGAGAGAGACTTTCATCACACTCCTGCGCCCCACCCAGAGTGATGCCCTGCGCTCCAGACTGGGGTATGTTGCCATGGCAACTGGTTAAAGGCTTGCACGGCTGGCTTAGCACTTTATGGGGTGCGGGGTGTGTGCGTGTGGAGTCCCACTATGACGGCGACGTGATGGCATCGCTCTCCCGTCAGAAATGAAGCAAGCGGTTAGCTAAACAACAGCCGACAATCACCACCTTAGATGTCCTTAGCTGACACCACTCCACCCTACAACTACATATTAGTGGCTGTAACTGAATCTTCAATTCAGCTTGGTTGACATATTGGTTGAAGAGGCCGTCATTCAACCGCAGGTCCAAGGTTCAAGTCCCAGAATCTACAGGCCCCGACTGAAGTGTCCTTGAGCAACAAACCGGATCCTCTTCACAATCACAAGTGATGGATTGAGGGTTTGCCCTTGGACTGGAAGACCAGGGTAAAGTGTTCCTGAGCAAGGCACTAAACCATCACAAGCTTCAAATACTACCATATAATTATTACCTAAAGATAGAAGACTAGACAAAAGAAGTAAAAACATTACTCGGGGAACAAAAGACGACATTTTAACACAATGATTAACTGCTGGAGTATTACTGGATGGACATCCAGTAATATAAAATATTGGCTCACCCGTAACACAGCAGATTTACAGCAACAGAACAACAGATTTATGGTGGAAAGAACAAAATAGACATTGTCTTAATTGCTGCCAACACCATCTCCATACACACACACACACAGGAAGCATGCCGACCAAGTGTGTGTGTGTGTGTGTGTGTGTGTGTGTGCACGCGCGCATAGACAGACCCCCTAGCCCATCCCTCTGTGAGTGCTCCAGACCTGGAAGACAGTAATCCCCCCCCCACACACACACACACACAATAGCACCATATGCCAAGCCTCTCAAATGAAGCCCCTGGCCACCAGAGCTGGCTGTGGCCCTGCTCTGCTCTGCTCCAACCAGACATATACCTGGCCCCCTGCCAGGAGGTGAAGGGATCCGGGGAATGTGTTCACCAGGGGTAGAGCTGGGGCTGCCGTGATAATACAAGGTAGCCAAATCCTTAAAGAGGTGGGGGAACTTCCATAGAACTAAATAGAAGCAATTCAGATAACGGCAAGGTGCAGAGGTGTAGGCCGAGAGCACATTTTATATACAAAGAAGAAAGCTCATTAAAGAATAAACTATAAAAAACACTACAAGGCCTACAGGACAGCCATTAAAAATATGAATATAATGAATAAAGAAAAGGACATTTTAATTAATAAACAGAAAAGAGTAAAAACCACCGAGCACCTTAAGTTATCCGCTTTGATGTGTTGCAGTGCCCCCAGAGCCACAAAGCCCCTCCCCAGCTAGCAGCACAACTTTTAAAACCGAATACAAAATCTAATAAAAATAAATAAATAAATAGGACTGTAGGGGGAGGGGTACTGAATATGTGAGCCTCATAGAGCTGCGTGGGGAAGGGGGGAAAATAGAACGTGGGCCAGGTGTACACACCGAGCTTCAACCCAAAAACAACAGCAGTGTGAACCACAAGGGTAAATTCAGATGTAAACAGAGCTCAGCACCTTTCAACTATCTGCTACACTGTTACTGTTTGGTTAAGGTGAGGCATGTCCCTTCACCCTAAAGGACTGTATTCACCATGTATTAACCATACAACACATCCATCACTATTAGCTTCCACCCGCCTTTCGGCTGTCAAACCGGGCGGCACCTAAGCCCCTGACCCACCCCCACCTCCTCCCCCGAGCAGGGAGGAGGGGCTAGGACAGGGCCTGGAACATCAAAACCCCACTGGGGAATTCTACGGGGATCGTTAAAACACATCCGCTCCCGGGAAACAGGCCTGAGGGAATGGTCGTATGAAAGTGGCATGCGTTTACTAGAGTTCACAAGTCAATACTTCAAAAATACAAGTGATCAGAGACTCTTATTAATATATTACAGTACATCTGACTGGAAGGGCTTGGTGCGACCCTGGAAAACACACACACACGCACACACACACGCACACACACACGCACACACACACACACGTGCATATACCCTGGGGACATCATTATAGAGCTCAGAAAAAGGAGGCATTCATTATTCACAGGCTGTGTGTGTGTGTGTGTGTGTGTGTGTGTGCGTGCGCATGTGAGGCTGTATGTAGATACATCTGAGTGTATCAGTTATTAGCATCAGTCAATACTTTCCCACCAGTTGACGTGAGAAGATGTTTCAACAGAAGGCTATGTAACTTGATAACTATAATTTAGCACCTTGCAAATGCCACTCATGTCAAGCGCAAATGGTGATAAAATCTTTCTGGTGCAAAATTGCAGTAGATAAATTAAAATAAACTAAAATGTTAAACTGAGCTTGGACATCAACATTTCAAAGAAAACCATTCAATTATCATACTGTAAAATTACACAGATTCCAGGCATTCCTTTCATGCAGTACAACCACAGCTCACTAGTGTCACCTAGTGGCTACGATCTCACACTACAGGATGTGGAATACACCGGTGGTGACCAAGCTGGCTGCTTTTAACGGCAGTGTAAGCATCTACTAGCCTTTTACTGAACTAAGCATTCACAAGGTACACTGATGCAGAGAATGCAAATGTATTTGATCCTTCATATTAGCACTCAAAAACGTTAAATAATGTTCTTCTACTGCTTTACCCATAGCAAACATTTCCAGTGTGCGTTTTCACTTAGTTCTAGTTTCCCTACAAGGATGATATTTTTATACAAAATACAGCATGAAGTCCTGTAAAAATGCAACGATGGCGTTTTAAAACCTATATTTTGGATTTAAATGTGAGCAGTAATTATGTTTGACAATATAATTATATCTTCAAATATTAAAAAAGAGGTTTGGAATAAATTGCATCTGGATAGCATATCCTCCATCAAAAACATAAATGGCTGTAACAGAGTGAAACTGGCAGGTGCACTGATGTACATGACAGCCTAGCCCGCAGATGAGGAATAGTTTGGTCTCATTAATGTGGTTTAAGATTCCACATTTCTGGTGGCGAGCAGTGACAAGCTTCTACCAACAGAGGGCGACTGAGGCAGGAGAAAGACGACACTGATTTAGTGGATCAGGTTTCACCACTGGTTAATTTTTAAAAACTAAACAGTGAATGCTGTGCCACTATAATGGAGATGATTTACTAGTGATACTGGATAGGAAAATGCATTTGTGGAACCTAATACTACTTAATACTTACACCTCACTACATTTATAAGCCATGTCATTAATACAGTACAAATAATTTTGCGCATGAAGCACATGATGAATGAAAGTGCTGCGGATCTCAAAAAGCCTCTGTGACTTCATGATGGCGACAACACAACCACCATTCACACCAACGGGTGCTTCAACGGCCTTCAGTCAACCTCACCAGCACATGTTCCAAGACACAGGTACAGGCGAGAGCTAAGCTAAAAGTCATTAACGTGGTGGCCCATGTAAGCATTTGCCTGCGTTGCTTACGGAAACACACGCCATGTTATTCTATAGAACTTGCTCCGGGGGCAGGATGGGGCATGTTGCTTCAAGACAACAGAGAATGTGTGTATGTGTGCGCGTGGGGAACAGGGGCACCCTGCTGCGTTCTTAAGACATACAGGCACACATACTGTACAGTCACCACAGGCCCCTAAGGATTAAATGCAAATGGAGGAAGGCTGGATCCAAACACGTATACGTGTGAGGCTGTGAGTGAGCGCTCTTCACAGCAACAGCTGGCTTCTGCAGCAGCAATGTACTACCTTAATGGCGTGCATGTGTGCGTGCGTGCGTGCAGGCCAGTCTGCGGTGTAGAATTCCCCTCCATCTCTGGAGGGAGAGGGTGTGAGCCCTTTATGTGAAAGAGGTGGCATGCACAAACATACACTGATACAACAGCACATGTATGTGGTTTAAAGCGCGCACACGCACACACACACTCACACAATGAGCTAATGCTAATCTGTTGCTGCAGTGACTGACTGCTGACAACTCCATTCAACCTCGTTACTGGACAGATCACGTTTCAACCTGCAGTGAATCTGTTCTGTCAATATTGTAGGGATGATCCCCGCCTCAAAGCTATCACAGTCACACACACCAAGGCTTATTTAAACCCTCCTCCCCCGCAAGAGCAATGCTGCTTTCGTTCAATACGTCACCGGAAGGAAAGGTTGGACCAATAAAAAGTCAGAGGTGAAGGGATGTGACATGACATTGAATCCATGTGTATTTCAGGAACAGGTATTTCAGGTCTTGAAGACATTTTCTGCAGGATTCCCTACTTCAATAAAATATGTGGATTAAGGGATGTTAGGATAAAGATTACTGATATTTGAACTGGATCAAAACAAAAAAACAATGCCATAGGCTGCTCTCTCAGAAGCTCCGTCTCCCAAATCGGACACACATTGCCAAGGCTAGCTAGCATAGTGGTGTGTGGTGCGGTGCGCACCACTTTGTTTGTGTTCCCATTTACAGAGCCATGGCTGTGTAGAAACACCAGATCATGTTTTCACAACCAAGTGTATTAGCGTACAATCACTGAGTCCACCTTTAACAAACATAACCGATTATAAAACTTCGTCTTCAGAGAGAGAGAGAGAGAGAGAGAGAGAGAGTTCCTAAAATAGCACTGCTAATAGGAAGAAGAACTGAGATTCTGTTCCGTGTGTGTGTCTCTGAAAGAGACCATCACATCTTTGACCCTGGGAAGTGCCTCAGAGAGCTGGTGTTTCGTGGGGAAGCGAAATTCATTTGGGTAATATCTGCAGAGGCGGAGGGGGGGGTCAACTCAAGCTTTGACTGCGGGTCCTTGAAAAGTAAGGAATGGGCAGTACCCTTTTGTGTGTGTGTGTGTATGGAGAGGCTACAATAGCCATAAAAGTCCAGAAACGGGGCATATAATGGCTACTACTGCAGTTCTGCAGCAGTTCTTTCAGTCTGACCAACCACATTTTGAGAACAGCTCAGTAGGTGAATAGAAAACTATACTGCTTAAGTGAAAAAACACTGCTTTAATTTAATAGTTATAACAAAAACATTGTATCTGTAGCACTAAAATCTTAATACACATGGTTATTATTCAGTTTGAACTGCGTTACCTGCGGTACTAATATACTATTTATGTGGTAGATAGTGGACCTTGTGGCTGTTCCCGCCTAAATAATTTGTGGGGGCTTTTCCATTCCCTCGGCATAAAGGAGAATTCAGGGCTTCCCACACAATGCCCCGTTTCACTGGGAATCTTATGATCCTCCCAGAATGCACTGTGGCAGGAGGCGTGGTCCCTGGGATCGGCTTTCACGGGTTGAGCCTCCTTTTCTGCTCTTCTCTCATCTCCCTCTTTCCTATTGGTCAGCCACCGACGTCACCACAACTAAACAGCAGCACTGTTTGCTGACAAAAGGACTGTGCATGTGTGTGTGTCTGTTGGGTGGGGGGGGTGCTTTGCCATTGTTCTCCACAAGTAAGACTGGCATCAATCTGACTCTAATGCGACAGTGGATACAATGTGTGTATTTGAGGCACTCGGGGTGACTGTCATTCTTATTGTCAGTCGGAATGATTTACGGGACGGCCTTATTGTTTATTTCATAACGGGTTGGGAGTTTTAATCCTCCATTTATCTCTTTTCACCCATCTCTGCTGATGTCATCGTTCAATTCATGCTCGTGAGCTGAATACATCTAATCTACTCTAATTATAAAAAACTCGATAGAGGAGGTCAAAGGTCACCTCACCAACATAAAAGATGGGAATAAGAATGCTTTCGTCTCTGAAATGACAGATCACATCAAACGGTCTAGGAAGTATATGCATCACACATTAGCATAAGGCTAAGTGCCTACCTGCCTCGGACCAAAGTAGCTGCCTGAAAACTAACTATTATTGAGCTACCGGAGAAACGAATTACAATAAATTAACATTTACCTGGTTGAGCACAAAGCATGACAGGGAAAGTGCATGGAAAGAATGAATTCACTGTATTCATGCAGGAAACATGAAGCCTAGCCCAAAACTTTACAAGATACATGTGCACAAAGGCTACAATTAATTTCTAACGCTTACACCAACCGATCAACCATTTTTTTTTGATGCAAAGGTGAGCGTGGCTTGAGAAGCGCACAGATACAGCTGCTGCTGCTATTTGGCCAAAGCATCGTTTCCAGCTACATGTTTCTGTTGGTGAGGGACATTTCAGGCATCGAGGGGGCTGTTGCAGCGTACACAATGCAGGTCGAGACAAAGACACATATCACACACGGGAACACTGAGGCTCGTGCGCAACACAGATCAAACTCCGATAGGAAACTCGCACGCAGATTTTATTACAATCCACTCAAATACAAATGCTCCCCTCACACACACTTGAAAGCCTCTCACAGATGCGTACACATAACAATTTGCATTATTAAAACGCTCACACACACACACACACTCACGCTAAAGCATCTCTCGGTAACACTTATTATTACTGTGAGTGACTCATAACAGCAAAACCACTAGAGTGGGATGGGATGAAGAGGAGAGCTCCCCCCCCCCCACACCAGCCATTATACCTCTCTCTCCCTCTCTGCCTTGCTTAGTTCTCTGTCAACGCAAGCTTCTCTTCTGTATTGTAACCGTCAGAGTATATCCACCCAGTGGCTGTGGCTCCACGAGGTTGCAAACAGTAGGAGTCCAAGGGTCAAGCAAAGGAACTGTAAACATAAACACATTTTCAGCACTCTCCCTCTTTCCTCTGGGTGCCAGGTAAGGTGGACACAGGTGGAACCTACATTGGACCGATTATTACAGCCTCTTTCATCAGTAGGCTAAAACCTTCCTGCTCTATGGCGACTGCACTGGTCTGTACTTGGACTAGCAGACAGATATGGTTGATTTTATTGTTATTTTATACAGCAGGCGCCATAATATATCTTTGGGAAAATAGAGGCGATTATATCTTCGCTTTCATCCGAAGCAGAGAAAGGTGTCCGTTACCATAGCAATCTTGTTCCTGTCACATAACCCACATCACTTCCTGTGGGCCAGCGAATTTCCCGCCAATGCACTATCAAGAGAAGGCTGTATCGACAAACCCATGGGGTCTCACGTTTCGCCACTTGACTGAGGCCTAGGAAGACCAATTCAAGAAGCAATTACAATAATGTATTACACTATTAAAAACTGAAATACAATGCAGCTTTAATTCAGTTGTTTAACAATGCATAGAAAGCCATTTGTAATCCATGACCGTTAGCAAGGCTATATAAAAGCGACGTGAATGATGCCTTGATGACAATGTGGTCTAGAGAGACCCGTGCCTTGTCCACATGCATTTTTAAATACGTAGCTTTTTCTATGCATTTTGGCAGTTCATCAACAAGCAATGCAGTGTTTACAATCACTGAAGACAAGAGTGTGTTTTTAGTGATCGTGTGTAGACAGGGAAAACGGAAGTTTTGGCTTATAACGGCGGCATATTCTTCGTTTGACGTTTGTGTGCGCCACAAACTTCTTTGTTTAATCCAACGTGAGATGGTTTTCTTTACACTGCTTGAAAGCATGCTAAAATTGCATTTTCACGTGGACGGAGATTTTTATTTTATTTATTTTTTAATAAGAAATTGTGATTGTATGGATGAGATTTATTTTCCTGTTTCCCTGTTTGAACAATGTATCTGTACGCGTGGACTAGACATCAGACCCCAGCCTCTGGTCTGCAGTAGGCAGATGTGCCCCAAATCCTCTTCCACTGGGTCCAATTATTCTCCTTTACTGGCCATAGCAACCACCGCGCATGTGCGCTCGCTAATGTAATAAAGTGCATGCACGGATGCTACAAATGCACACATAAGCACACACACATACACACAAAGAGGCTGGAAAAGCTGGATAAACACAGGATATGCACACACTGACTAATGCAGTATACAGGAACACACACACCTGAGGCTCTGGGGGTCCCATGAGAGTGAGAATAAGTGAGGGAGAACGATCGAGAGAGATCGAGAGAGAGAGTATGCATTTGTTCATGTGAATGATATTGAATAAATAAACTGTGTTTTCCAGTGTGTGTGAACTGCCCGCGGGCGCTCCAGCACGGGCCAAGTCTCCGTGTCCAGCTGCCAAAAGGCCGAGCCCCTGTATTCCCCCCGAGGTACTACCACTGCTCCCACTACAGCTGAGGCAGCGCATTAATCCCTTATTTAATGCCACAGGGTCTCTCGTGTAAACGGTCCGGTGGCGCGATGCTAAGCTAAGTACAATGCTAAGCTAATAAGCGCAAATTAATGGCCGTTCTGCCACGGGGATTCAGCCATTAACCCGATGCGAAGCTAAGAATAATGCTAAGCTAATAAGTGCTAAAAACCAGCCGTTCTGCCATGGAACATGCCTAAACAGACTATACCGCATTGTACATAAACAACCTTACATCTTATGGTAATTTTATGCTATGTATCCTAGGATAGGTTGTGGGAGTAGTCTCAGAATATTACAAATATATAATGGTTATTTACAAGTTACCAGTAACATAGTTATTTGTTGAATATTTAACAATTATTTAGGCCTACTATAATCTGCTACGTGTAATCTAAAGAGATTTATTTTAGAGAGACTGGTTTATTTTACGGATCTTTTATTTTGAAGTTCAGCGAGACAATTCTGTAGGCTAGAATTTAGAAATGGGATGCCACCTCACACTCCACGACAGGAGGTGGCAATGTATGCTCCTTTAAATTGATACATAACAGGTAGACAAGTCTGTGTAGCCAGCGGAAAGTGTTGCATTTGAATCAAGAAACCCCAAGGTATTTTGTAAAATTCACCAAATATCTACTAGCATTTCACTACCTTACCGTTATCTGTGCGTGTTGAATATATAATCTAATACTTCTACACAGCCCTGGCTCTGTAAATAGCAACATAAACCCACTCACACCAACAAAGCTGTAGTACTACGCTTTGCTTCACATTGTGTTTCCATGTGTGGAGCAGAGGACCGCGTAGTGATATTGTTTCGATTTGAGCTCCAAGTTAGCAAGTGTTCTGGAGAATGTCTAACCCTGCCTTTAAGCAGTAACTGTAGTCTACTAATTTTAGATTTACAAGATCTGTAAACAATCAGTAGTGTCATTAAGTTTTCAAACAAATTCATCATTGTAAATTTGACAAAGGTTACAATGACAAATTCGTCATTGTAAATTTTAAATGCGCTTTTACATATGTAGTTGGTCGTCATCCATGTCAATCAAAATGCCTCCGCTGTCAGGTAGGCGGGTACTGATGCAGTTAGCCAGAGATGTGCCTTAGATAAAATTTACCTGCCGCTCGAGTCCAAAACTCAGCTCTCACCAGTCATCGAAGGATGTTTTACAGAAATCACAGAAATGTAGTGCCAGCAATGGCCCTCACAACACACCCACACACACACCATAGCTGTCTGATTCATATATCATAGCCATGAAGTGTGGGAAAATGGAATTATCTTTTGAGTGATAAGTCATTCTTATCGGGACAAGCACTAACGAGCTGTGGGCAACACCTGAGGCTTGATGCAACAATGCCAAGTGCTGCTACTGTATGTGCCAGGGCTCAAACATTATTATGCTTTGTGCTTCTGTAGAGCATTAGCTGCATCTGATGCGTTCGAATAAGTAGCAGACGAGAACGCGGCTGCAACCTTCTCCAGACAGATGGCGACCCAAAACACTGGAAAAGAACGGGAAGGGGGGGGGGGGGGTTATGCCAGATGGCCTTTTGACCCCTTTTCTACAGTTATTTGTCACAGATGTATGGCTCTTCGGAGCCACTGTGTGTGACTACAGATACCGTGTACCGTGATATCCGGGTGCACAAGCCACTGTATTAAATCACATTTACATGAAAATGATACATTGGAATACATACATTTTAATAGTTAAATAATAACATGGTGGGGATTGCACTAGACAGATCCTTTTATAGAGGAAAGCATAACGACAGCTGGCCTCACAGTGCTGCCTTCAACACTGGCAGTTTTTACAATTGACTGCGATCATGAAGGTCTCCATGATCTACCCCAATAGGATGTGGCCTCTGTATTCTGGCTGAGAAAAGAGGAGGCATTTAATGTTGACAGAAATGCACATTACCAGTAGCATAAAGTGGATCAGTCCTAATTAGGCTAGTGGTGCAGCAAACAGAGACGCTAATTTACTAGTCAATGAATCATGTATTGGTGAATGCTTGTGAGCCTTGAAGGGCTCACAAGCATCTGCTGTCATCTTGTACACGGCAAATACAAAGCAAGCTGGTCGCTCTAACGCAGCCCGTCTCGCCGCTCGCTTCCTTTTATTTGTCTACGGTTTTGTGTTCCCGGACGTCTTGGCTTCCGGGAGCATCTGTCGGCTAATCCTCTGGGATCGCCGTGTCCAGCGAGGGGGCGATCGATAGGACAGGATGTGAGTGACATCATCACCCGCCTCGGGGGAAGAGATCAGAGTCGAGATTATTGCGTTGTGCCCTCTGGCCTGTCATCCTTGTAAAAGCGTTTTACAATTTAAAGAAAATGCTTTCCACTGCTTTTTTTTCTAGATCATCCTATAAAAACAGGAATCTCTTGGTCCCTTTGTGTAAAGCTGATTGTGTAGCACACCGCTACAACCCTATGCAACAAGAATGTCACATTCACAAATAAGCACGTCTTTACTAGCCGTTTGCTTGCAGTGCTTGTGTTTGGCTGTGACACCTACTGTACTATATTCTCAACCACATTATTTCAGTGTGCCAAATAAGTCACCAAACTTGAAATGGTAATTTTCCCTGCGAAGTGCCCGTAGCAGTCTAGGAATTTAAGTCTATCCTATGAGCAAGTCATTTTGGATAAGAGCTAGTTATGTCAAATTGTGACGCTGTTGTAAGAGGCCTGGGCAGGAAGCCAGTCTGCACCGGGGCTATTTTTATACCTGCGCTGGGATGTGAGGTGGAACAAGCTAGGCTATTGTTTTGGTCAGTGTCTACCGCTTCCCTTCATTATAGAGACGTTGTTGGGGGTGGGGTTCAAAGCTGGCAATCCTACGGTACACACCGGTGGAGGATTACCTCCACACCGATGGAGCACACTTTGGTGAAGTCCTAGTCTTATATTGCATTAGAACTTGTAGTAGAACTGTTCACCGCTGGATATGGTAAACAAGCGGCTTCGTTCTACTGTCATTCATTACATTGCCTCCCAGTTGCATCTACGATGACTTCTGTTACAATGTCTAACTGAAGTTTATTATCATCGCTTTTTTGCGCTTTTACTTGCCCATATAAAGGGCATTATACTGCATTTTACACGGACAGTATGTGGGTAGGACACAGGTTCAATACCCTGCCAGCAGGTCCTTGAACATCCTGCCCCACAGCAGGCTTCGGTCACCTAATGACCGCTCTCAATGTGCCCTTGAGCAAGGCAAGAAACCACCAGATGTTCAAGCGGAGATGCCCATTAGGTGGCGGTTGGAGGCTGGTTTGGTCGCAGGCAGGCACCACGGGTGATTGGCGGCTGGTGCGACATGGTGAAGACCGCGTGAGGCGTGGCGTCAAAATGTCTTCCCGATTTCACAGCTTTGCTGGAGAAGTAAAACACTTCTGCTGTGATTAGCCGAGCTGGCACGCTACCAGCGTCACACACCACATAGTGACCGCCTGAGTAAAAGAGGGAAGAGAGTGACGACTTCTGCAATTGTTGGACAAATCACGCTGCAAAGGTTACTGGGTGTATGGCGGAAACCAGGTGAGGAGTACAAAGACAAGTGTGTCTTGCCTACAGTCAAGCATGGTGGTGGGAGTGTC
>JAODUH010000155.1:0-13961 GCA_027564835.1 Typhlichthys subterraneus | reverse complement strand
TCCCCACCTCCATCGGCTCCTCGTGCTCCGGGTCCCCCCGGCGGGGGTGCGGGGAGAGACGTCCCGCCAGACGGTCCCGGTCCCGGAAGTTGGAATCGATCGCCACAGCCCGGTCTATGAGCGCCTCCAGCGGCAGGAAGTCCCGAAGGCAAGCCAGCTCCATCTGCACCTCCCGACGCAGCCCCATGCGGTAAGCAGTGCGTAGGGCTGGCTCGTTCCAGCCGCTGGTGGCCGAAATGGTGCGGAACTCAACTGTGTAGTCCTGGGCCGACCGCGCCCCCTGGCGGAGACGGTAGAGTCGCTCTCCGGGATACCCTCCCGCCTCGGCGTGGCCGAACGCGGCTCGTAGTTGCGACACCAACCAATCGTAGGGGGGGGAGACGTCCGTCACAGCTGGTGTAGACAGCCGTCGCCCATTCGAGAGCCTGCCTGGAGAGCAGCATCAACAACGCTCCGACCCTCTGTTCGTCGTTGGCCTGGCTGGCGGGGAGCGACAGGTCGAACTGCATCAAGAAGCCGTTCAGCTTCCCGGGAGCGCCGTCATACTTCTCCGGGGCCGCCATCCGGAAGGAATTCCCTGCTGCCGCGGGAGGGGAGGGGCCCGCAGGCTCGTGGAGCGGCGCCACCGGGGAGGCGGAGATCAGGCGCTGTAGAGCCGGCACACGCCGGCCATCTGCCGCTCCAACGCTCCGAGGCGATCCCCGTCTCCTCCGTCGGCGGAGGAACACGGGGGGGTTGCTGGCTCCTGGTCTGCTGCGCTCATATGGCGGTCCGTGATTCTGTGATGGCGTGTCGGGGATGAGGTGAGTGCAGGCGCAGACCAAGGAAGCACAGGCGGAGAATGCTAATAATGAGCAGTAATGCTCGTTATTCTTTTAATCAAGGTTGGTGCGAACTCCGTCGCAGGAGACAGAAGGTAACACTAACAATCACGGACACCGACAAGACGAACAAGACAACAGATATAGCCCTGATGGGCAGCAGGTGACAGTGATTGCGCTCTCCTGCACGTGTGGCAGGCGTGGCAGGAGATGAGCAGGTAGCAGGTCTGGGGTCAGAACGACGGGGAGGAAGACCGAGGAAGGCGGGCGCTCGGCCCTGCCACCTCGGGCGTTACAGATAGATGTACTTAGGCCTGTCACAATAATCGCAATAATTACTATATTGACTTATCATGCAATATATGGACTTGCTATGGACAGCAATCATTATTCAGACAGCGATAATATTGTGTTTACACGTGTGTTGCTGACATAAGACATTAAAGCCATGTTGCGCACTTCTCTTGTCTGACTGCTCGCATGCAGCATTACACACACACACACACACACACGCACACACACACATACAGAAAGAGAGCTTTAGCCAAGCAATGAACCTGGTTTAACCAATCACAGCGAATAATTCAGGTCGCATTCAATAGCGGAAACAAGGTGCATTCATAACAGTTTGCTTTGAGTTCTCCACGAACATAAACAAACGATTTGAGGAGGTAATTCTTAGCGAACACACATTTATTTACCCAGGAGAAAGGGTGACAGTATAAATCTAATCTTTTTTAACTGTTTACAGAAAACCTTTAAAATTCTGGTTCAAAGCCAACATTCTACAAACATTCACCAATTCTGAACTCACCTCTATGTCATTCTACTTTACCAGTTCAAGTTTCTCTTTCCACATAAGAAAAAATGGAAATGTATCACTGCAAACCTAATATGATTTTTGTTTGTGTTGATTGAGTTGGCATTTTACCGTTTTCTTAATGTAAACAATTTGGGGGTTGCTTAAGGCACACTAGTTACCCACATACTGTAACGATCTCCCAAATATATAAACTACTTTCATTCTATAATACCATAAAGTTTCTGCTCCTTATTAGAACATAATTCACAGCCAGCCTATACTGTGACAGTTGTGTCATCCATGCTAAGACAAGTGTGATGCTTGTTTTGATGGCACAATGTTTTGTAGCGACAGCAGTAGGTTACTATATATTAAACGGTTCCGTGTTTCAGTTAAACTACCTCTCTCCCTGCTTCACTTGTCGACTCCTTTACACTAGATTATTTAGTCAGCCATTCCAGTCATTCCACCCTTGTTTTTTCTTGTCTGCCCTTAAAATGACAATATGGTTTATCGCAATTATATCTGGGACGTTATATCGACCAACAAAAAAACTGCTATATCGTGACAGGCTTAGAGGTACTTCATAGTTCGTTAATTCAGAAGCATAGCCAGGGCATGATGAGAGGACACACGCTGCACCTTCCGGTGTATTCGAGTGTGTGTACTCGAGTGTGATGTAGAGAGAAGGGTAGAAAAGTAAAGGGAAAATTATCGTATCACAGTATAGCAGGGCTCCAGACTGCGACCAATTAGTGCTAGGCACACCAGTGCGACTTGCAAATATGATCGCGTTATATTATTATTGCCGTTGCTTCATAGTCTAAAATCTGCAGAGCTCTCTCCTCTTGGCTGTATGGGTGGAGCTCCTTCTCACCTTTCAGTTCTACTTTGGATAACTAAACTACAACTTTCACTACATCGAACGCTCTCCAGTTACACACCGGACTTACAGTCAACTACCGGTATTCATTTCACCAGTTACGTTGTGTGGGTACTATGGGTTTGTGAGGGACGCGTTGTTGGATATTATTGTAGTAATGTCTTCAGTGTTTTATAATTATGCAGTTAATTGCCAATCACGTCTCCGTTCACATTTGTTTTGCTAGTCATTCAGAGTTTGTTCTCGTTTGTCTGCGCTTGTAATCACCTCGTTACAATGATCAACTAAAATTATTCATTTGAATAATATTGTGATTCAATAATTTTTCAATTAGATAGGTATGCAAGCGGTAACATTAGCAATCTCAGTAATGGGCTTATGTTTATTATACCTTGAAGTTTTAAAGGGCACATTCCATACACTTTACAGCTCATTTCTATTATTCCCTAAGATGTTTTTGTTAAGTAGGCAATATTGTTTTAAGAAAAAACACCTTAGCATTTTTTTAATCATATCCTTCAAAGTTAATTTCACCCCCTACAGTGTTGACACGCTGATTTGGCGACTGTTTCTTAAAATTTTACCTATGTAATTAGCTGTGCTGTGACTGGCTAACATCCACCGTGATCCAACCTCGAAGTCAACGTGCGTACTGGCCTGACAGTAAACAATGGCTTCTGCTGTGCCAGGATTACAGCCTTACATGTATGAACCCGAGTCAGAAGAGGAAAGTGACAGAGCAGACACCGCAGACCACAATGTTAACTTACACTAAACTTACACCAAATTTTCTTAACAATATGCTACTTTACAGTTATTACAGTTATTTACAGCTATTTATAAAACATGTTCGCCGGCATGGTATTAGCTTCCGGCATGCGTATGCTGCCGTTCATAACCCAAACGCTCTCCAGTCATACAACCTGCACGATTATCATTGCATAAATGCACCCGTTTTTAAACATTACATTACATTTTACATATTACATTTTAAACATATTACTTACGGTAGTATGGACAATCGACTTCATAGTTGACACCGCTCCATCTTTCAAGATTAATTTAGTAGCAAATCCTTTCTTATAAAGCCGAAGTTGAGAAATCTGTCCTGGCTGAAATGCGCTGATCACAACAATAATCCTGGCCTAAAACCTTCAGGTACATTTACAAAAATAAATATTAGCCACTTTTTTTGTTAATCCACATTCCAGTTCTCTGTGCATCCAGGAACAGCACATTTATTCATTCTTACTGACCCCGACATAAATTGCTTGTTCCTGCAGGTATCGTTAGCTGCTTCTAAATAGCGCAACAGTCTGCCGCGCTATGGGCGGTCATATCCTCATAGAGGCGTTAACCAAACAAACTATGCACGAATCTATGTTGCAACTGGGTTGTTTTCTATTTCGCCTGTTTCTCCGCCTTTTTTTTCGCGTGGGCATTACAGACCATGAAGCGAACAGCTCGCTGTGAACGGCTGTGTATTTCTCGGGGTCACCTCGACATGACTAATTCCAAAAACAACTATAAATACATGTTTTCATGGAATGTGCCCTTTAAAGGGAATTAAATGGCTTAGTTGTTCTGGTGGCTAAAATATATTTATGTTTATTGTTGTGTGGACATTTGCAAGACGAGACGATTATCTAACTTGGCACCGTGCTACTAAGAATCAATGTGTCACATCTGGCCTGGACAAGTTTCCTTGTGAGATTTTCAATAATACAAATAAAATGGAGACAAACAGTGCTCTCAGCCAGGTTGCAAACTTTTCAATGAATCTATAGGAGTAGACTATTTATAGTGCTCTCTAAGAAGTAGTGGGTCAAAGAAGCATTAAGCATGAATAAACATGATGGCATGAATAAACATGATAGCTTGAAAAAATGCTATTATAACAATTAAAGTCGTCTTATTTAATTTCAGGTTTTTAAAATAGGCCTACCTTATGATATGAACTCATAACAACGGTGTAAGCACACAAGCACTAGCCTGGTTTAACCGGACCTACAATTAACTTTGTGAAAGTCTGGCAATGCTCACATTGGTAGTTGATAGTAGTTTCCTTCTACTGGGCATAGACCTCAGACCTATGAAAATTATTGGACAGCGTTTAACCAATAGGCATTGCTACAACTGTTTTTGATCATCTTATCTAGTTTTACCACAATTTCAAAACATGCTTGTTGTCATCTCAATAACCCACCGTGATTTGTCCACCGGCAAAAATACAGGGTTTCCAGACTATAGAATCTAATTTTAGAAAACTTTTCTGAGAGCAATTGTCGGGCGGAGCCAGCCTACACAAGCTTAGTTAGTCTGGAGCCCTGTATAGTCACAGTTCGTAGAGCCTGTTATGCAAAGCCTAGTGGATAAAATGTTTCTGTAAGTTATTTCATTTATGATAGATTAGCCGAACCAACAGATCAACCTGCAGAACTGGCTCATTGATCCATAGTGAAGATGCCTCTCTGATTTGCTTTGTTTATACCACTCTGTTTTTCTTCTTTACCACAAGTTTACCCTCATTCAATTGATAAACGCCACCATAAGGTAGTGACTCATTTAATTAAAATTGACAGGAAAGTCCATTTAGAGAGCATGCACACCGTTATATTGAATTAATATTAATATTTGGCGGCAGTATATTGATAATGTATTGCAAAAGGAAGTGATATGATATATTGCCATATCGATATATTGTCCCAACACTAGTCTATAGGATATGAGACTAATATAAACGTGATGTCTTCCCTCCCAGGTCAGATCCACCAGAGGGAGCAGGAGATTGCGGATCTGAAGCAAAAGATCGCAGAGGTCATGGCCGTGATGCCCAGTCTGTCGTACTCCACAGACAGTGGCAGTCTCAGCTCTGTGGCTCCACATTACTCCTCCAAATTCATGGACAACAGCCCTTCCTCCCTCGACCCAAATGCCTCAGTCTACCAGCCCCTGAAAAAGTGACTGGTACACAGTCACTCTCACACAGGAACTGAGGACACTGACTTTTTTTTTGGTTTGTTTCTTGTTAGTTTTTGTTTTTGTTTTTTGCTAAGTAAACCCTGACAAAATTTGCACTGTTATGTGTGCTGTACAAACAGTTGCCAAGTTGACGAGAACACAGATGCACATTCATAGACACCCTGCATACGCATTATTTTCAGCCTTGTGTTGGTTTTCAGGGTTAGTTAAAGCGTGTTGTGTATTTAAAGTATGTTAATGGACAGTGTTATCTGGCATCGTGACACTTGGCTTAAGAAGCCAAGTTAATTTCAATAGCCCTTATTCACATAATATTCTGAAAGGGTTCCACATTTTACTTGGCAACAACTCCTGTACCTTATCCTTCAATCAGACACCCCCTATCCCTTCCCTATTCTTCGCATCAAGACACCCCATGTTCTTTATCCTCCAATCACGACACCCATATACCTTATTCTCCAATTAAGACACCCCCACATTATCATACATTCAAGAAGCCTCCCTATAATTGTTATAGTATAAACCTCCCTATAATTCTTCAATTGGACTAGGAATATCTCCATAGAAAACAACTTACCTACCATAGAAGGCACATACCTTCTCTGGGTAGGTAATGAGTCCATACACCAAGTGAAGGAATACCTTGGGGTCTTGTTCACGAGTGATTGAACATTAAAGCGGGAGATTGGCGGAGCAGCGGGAGCGGTATTATAGTCACTTTACTGTACTGTTGTGACAAAAAATAGCTGAGCCGGAAGGCAAAGCTCTCGATCTACTGGGCTATTTTAATTCCTACCCTCACCTATGAAGGGTGGGTCATGACCTAATTAACTAGATCACGGGTACAAGGGGCCGAAATGGGTTTTCTCAGGAGTGTGGCTCGCGTCTCTCTTAGAGGTAGGGTGAGAAGCTTGGCTATCCATGAGGAACTCGGAGTAGAGCCGCTGCTCCTTTGCATCGAAAGGAGCCAGTTGAGGTGATACAGGCATCTGGTGGTGGTACAGGGTACATCCTTACCAGAATACCTCCCTAAGGAGGTGTTCCAGGCACGTCGGGCTGGGAGGAGGCCTCGTGGAAGACCCACCCAGGACTAGGTGGAGAGATTATATCTCCACATTGGCCTGGGATTGCCTCGGGATCCCCCAGTCTCGTTAATGTGCCTCGGGAAAGAGAAGTTTGGAGTCCCCTACTGGAGCTGCTGCCCCCGCGACCGACTATGGATAAGTGGATATGGATGGATGGATGGATGGATGGATGGATGGAAGGAATACACATTGGGGAGGAACTAAAAGGAAGGAGTCCAATTCTTCCAGGGTGGCTAGAGTCTTGAATGGGCAACAACATTGAAATATCTATAATATATTACCAAGCAAACTGAATATTGTATGATGTACTACTGTAACTAAACGGTATTAACAAAATCAAGGTCTATTCTGCAGATAATTGACACTGAAAATTTTGGGGAAAGGGACGCATTTTGTAGGCCAGTTCTGCAGAAGATCATCATGCATTCTGTATGTCAATGTCTCAATATAGCCTATGTCACAATCCCCCACCGAGTACATTTTTATTAATTTTTTTTATTTACGCAGTATATTGTGCAGTATATATCACCATTCAGACAAAAATATCGGGATATTATTTTTGGTTCATATCGCCCAGCCCTATTTTTGACTTTAAATAAAGGCAGACTACGTCTGTGAATAGCTGATTTAAAGTGCTTACTTTATTTTGGACTTGAAAGAAAAGTGTAAAGTAAAAACCCTCTGCAAGATAGGTGAATGTAGAAGTACTATTCATGTTTTGATATCTCCATAACTTATCAGTGTTTAATTATGAACATGTTTCATTTAGGTTTTTGCTGATGTACATTTTCTTCTGTAGTAGATTTTTGACTAGTTCCTCGGATTGTTTTAAAACTGTGGTGTACTTTTAAACTCTTGATGCTGGAATTATGATGCATTTCAGAGCATATTAATATACTGTATATGTCCTCTAATTAAGCTTGTAATTAATTTGACCTGGCACTGCCGAAATTTAAACCCATACACTCCTTTTGGACCAAATTAGAACATATTATTTACTGGATTCAATGATGTCTAGGTAACAGATTGTTACTTGTTTGCAATTTAACAGTGCCTTGCGATTTATCTTTTATAAGAACCTATATACTTTCCAGTCCTGGGTTCTAATGTGTCAAACCCTTAAGGTCTCCTCTCGTTTTCTTTCACAGATTAGCTTGTCTTTTATTTGTATAAATTAATTTATATCCAGCTAAACGTGTTTCCTTAGATACATTTATCTACCCTAACAAATTAATTTGGTTAACTAACTATAACTATTCTCAATTGGAACTATTGGAAAAGGGAAAACATTTGGACATTGTTACATTTTGTGGTGACAGTCTGTGTGCCAAATTATAACCAAACAAATTCTCTGTTACAATGCCCTGGAGTTGGCATTTCGTTTACAATAATGTACATGCTGAGGAAATTTAGTTTTTTTTGTTCTTAAGTGCCAAGTGTTGATGTTTGGCTCACTCTCATAGGTGTAGTTAGTACAATGTTTTCAGAAGAGTATTATTGCTTTGTCATTAGAACATATTTGGATGGTGTTCTTGTGTTTACAAGGTTGTAGGTGGATTATGGTAAAGCAGTAGGCATTCAGGTGGATTGACTGTGTTATTGCTCACATTTATTTATTAAAGACGTGTTCTCTTTTGTGGCATTTTCCTGATGCTGAGCATCGTATTTGTTTTCTCTCCCAACCCTGTACCCCACTTTGAAGGATTGGGGTGGTGGATGGGTGGGGGTCTGTTAATGTGGTCTGCTTGGGAAAGTTTTATCCACAAACTGTATGAACTGTCATGAGCTAATGTTATAATTTTTCCTACTTGGGAGAGATAAATGTCTGTCAGGCATTAATTTAGTTCTTAATGTTTTAGACTAGTGTGTATAAAAGGAAGAACATGAAAGGCTTGATTTTATCCTTTGGTTATTTCAGTGTTGATTTTCTTAGTAAAAGTGGTGTGGCTGTGTCCTCGCACTACAATGTGGCAATGCAAGCCGTTGAAAGGGTACCGTTGAAAGGGTATGTTCTGTGTCTCCATTATATTTTCTTTACTTAAGATAACTCTGGGGCCAAGTATAATAACAACATTATACAGTAGTAACTCTGTGACAGTAGGCTAACCATTAGGGGTGTTCGGTTCACCAAATCCACGGTTCGGTTCATATCTTGATTTTAGAGAAATGGTTTGGTTAATATCGCTGGTTTATTAATTTTTTTTTGTTTGAGCTGTATATTCTGGGATTTTTTTCTGGCCTTAATTACATTCTGTACAATGGTATTTTTTCTATACTGTCTGCCACTAGATGGCGCACTAGTACCAGCTTTTCAGACAAACAAGAACACTGTGTTGCCGCCCACAGATGCTGTAGCCCCAGCAGGTAATCGGATTACGTTACAACACCCTGCTAAAGACAATATTCCACTATATCCTTAACAGGAATTAATAATTGTTTGCTGCTATATTCATGTTTAAAATAGACACCTTTTTACAAATCAACAATTTGGAATGCTAAGAACACTAGCTTCATTGCTACAAGAGTTACACAATGAAACCAGACAAACGAACAGTTTGGAACCAAATGATGGCAAAACAGACAGCAGCCAGAGACTTAATTAAAAATAACCTGGAAAGTTGTCATACCTTGGGGGACATCATGGATATTTTATTGATACAAGTCAGATAGGTTTCGTTAAAGAGACACATTTACAAGAAAGGTAACTGCTGCATCATGCCTAACCCATGTGTGCACTGCGTGTCTTGTCATTTCTCAGCAAAAGACACACAAGCTTTGATGTTTCTAAATAAAGTGATATTATTCCACATTGTTTCGTTTGAGTAAAGTGAAGGCTCATTGCCATAATTAGTCATCGTAGTGACGGGGATCAATTCCATGAATGAGAACACATGCATTCTATAAATCGCTTTGTATTGTGTTTGACAACTATAAAAAGGCTCAGTGGTTCTAATCTAGTGTTGAGATAAATGTGAAATGAAAATTGTAGTTTTATTACAGTAGCAACGTATATGAGAGCTCAACAGGCTGCATCTGTAGAAGGTTGGGTGTGTGTGTCTTTGTGTGTGTTTGTGTACCCGGAACCGCGACAGGAAACCGTGGACCTTTGTATCGCGGTTTCGGTTTCAGAACCATTACACCCTACTAACTCGGTGAGTAGGCTACAGTTAATAACACATTTTATTTCACTGTTGGATAGAGAGCTATACATGATTACTAGATGGCACAGTTGAGAACAATATTAAATTAGTCTTTACCATTAAGCATCCACGTTCAGTTATCTGTAAACTATTTATTTTTTATTAAGCTTGTGTTTAAAGCAAGGATTTTTATGTCCTGCTATTACTGGAAAAGATGACAGCGAAGACTATCAGGAAAACATGGACGATAACACTGTCAAAGATGTCCACCGTTTCTTCCCTTTAATGACTGAGATGGATTCCCTGAGGTCGGCTGGATGAGCCATTATACGAAGTCCAATTATGGCTAAACATTACCATCCTGTTACTACTGCATAACCCTGTTACCGAAAAGTGAGTAACAGCCAGGGTTCCAAATTTTGCATGAGAACATATGTGTTGATATAATTATTGTGTAGCCTATTGACGTGTATTTTTAAATATAAAATACAAAATGTATATTTAAAATGCAAAATATATATATGAAAACTAATCCACAAGGTATCAAAGTTCATATAAAAAAAATAACACAGCAACACTATGTGTTCTAAAAGAGTTAGTACATGTTATTTCATTTTTTTAAATTAGCATGTGTTAATGTGCATTATTTGATCAACCCTATACTCATTACAACCCATTAAGCAAAGGTCAAACCTGTTACTGAATAATTTTTCATGCTAGTAGTTTTTATACATACTTTAGTTATGCTTACTATAATAACAATGTAATAACTTGATTAGTACGTTAAAATGAAAAGTATTTACCAATTGTAAATACTTGTTGAAATGAAATGCTTGTTTAGCTTGTTTAGCTTTATTTCTGTCTGAGAGTTATCTGTTATCGCCGGCTTGTTCATATTTTTGTGCCCCAACTAAATGTCTACTTTTTTGAGTCTCTTCTGGTCTTGTGAAGCTGTCTGGTTCAGTGGCCTTTAAACAGAAATGTAGGACTGGACCGAAGTTGGGTATAAATTGCCTGCCAGTACTTTCCTCCTTGGACCAGTGTGTTAGTCCAAAGTTGTCAAGGTGCTGGGGAGTACTACGAAGTTTGCATAGGAACGTCATCCATCACCATTGGCTCTAATAAATTATTATGAACCAGGTGGATTGTGGGTATTTCTATGTGTCCCCCATCAACCTCTGCTTCACTTCCTCCTCTAGTCTTGCAGATCCAGCCTTTACTTACATAAAGTCTGGGACACTGTGCTGGCTAACAGCGTCAAGAGTCTTGACGGTGTTAAAAGTCAAAATACTACTGTCAAGGAGGTGGATCTTGACTCAAGACCCACCTACTTGACAGTAGTATTTTGACTGACATGCACTATAATTCAATGACCAAATCGGACATTTAACACTGTGGAATTCATTGGGAAACTTGTAAATCTGTTAAATATGTAGGTTATGATTACTATACATGGATAAACTGAAATTAGTGAATAAAACACTACACTAGTGTCACACTGGAATTGCAGATACATAGTGTAAGTGACAATGCTAGCCAGTGAATATCAACTTCCTCACTTCCAGAAAGTGCTTATGTGGCGTAGTGATTATGTATGGAAGAAGCTGATATGCCTCCTCTAACTCCTGTTGGAGGAATCAGGAAATATTTCGAACCCAATGAGACGTTCTGTTATCCAGATGGTAAAACTGGCAAGTATGAATCTCAGTCACCCATGCCTCACGTGCACAGCTGTTTCCCTGTGTGTGTGTGTGTGTGTGCATGTGCACCCATTACATGGTGCCCGAGACCCCTTCCATCTCTGAGTACATCCCTTCTGTACGTATTGTAGGTTTCAGACAGGCCTCCCTCCAGAGGAAGTTACTATTTCCATCAGCTGGCTCTAATGTATTTCTTGACATAACATCTTCATGCCAGCTTTTTGTATTCATTTAAATCTTACATGGAAGTTTAGACATTTTCTTCTGAATGAGAAGAAAACCTACTACTACCTACCTACTTTGTAAACATTTTGTGAAAATAAGACATAATAAAAAAAAAGTTCAAAGTACTCTTGTTCTTATTGGAAAAAATGTAGGTGTTCATTTTGTGGATGGAAAGTCCTGTTGTACCCAACCTTTGCCAGCCATAGTCAGGAGAATAGTTATCTGACATTTAATAAAATATATTATTATATATATATATATATAATAAAAAAATATTATTTTGTGTGCGTGTTCATCCTGACATCGCTGCTCTTCCAGTGTGTCTTTAGAACGTGTACAAGTGTAGCACTCCCCTCTCATACCTCACAATACATTATCTTCCTCCTGACAGAAAAGGCACTGCTCCTCTTACCTTCCCACCTGCCATATTCCTCCTTCCCTGGGTTCTAAGGTGACATGACAACTCCTCTCTCGACACTTCACTAATTCTGTACATGCTTGTGTCAACACAAGTACAGCAGCTAAGAACATTGACTATTGAGCATTGACTATTGAGCAATGACTATTAACAGGCCGTTTGACAAGGTCATTGGAACAAGGCTGTTATCATGTTGGTTGTGACAATTTTGGAATGCTCTATTTTGCCATTTTGTGCATGTGCTTTTCTACAGGCATTGGGAAAGCTTGACCCTTTGTTCCCTGATTTACTTGGATTGTTTTGATGTATTGCTTTTCATGTACAGTGTTCTGCTTTGTTTTGACTGTAAAAGCTCTTCATAAAGACCTTATGATGTATATACATTATTGTTTAAATAATCATTCAAAATTGATATGCTGTAGCCTGGTGCTTTAACTTTAAAGGTCTCCTCTATCATTATCCTATATACTATATTATTCTAACAAGGTACTGTACATTAGACTATATCATCTGTTCTAACAAGAAAACAGTTTTTTTTTTAAAGAACCACACTAAGTTGACTGGTGCAGATAACTTAAATGTATGAAGGGTATACTGAGAAATTATTCTTTATTGTCACCCCTAACAGAGCCTGGGAAATAACAAAATTTCCCAGGCTCTGGCAGTGACTTTGACGGTAGCCCAAGCCTTCAGAGTAGCGCGGTGACAAGAAGGTGAAGGACCACACAGTGGAAGATCATTGTTTTCAGTGCTTGCAGGCATTGAGACTGCTTGTTTGTCTCACTGATGTCTGTCAGATGGATCTGCCAAAGACGTGACATGATATTATTACTATCCTGTACATTCTCACTTGTGTGTGTGCACATGTGTGTGTGTATGTGTGTCAATCTAGAAAAGAACCAAGTGCAGTTTGGTTCAGCAGGACATGGCAGCAGTAGCTCCAATTCTGAGAGCAGCCTTAATAGTCTCACAGGTAGATGTACACATACTTTGGTGTAATGCATTTTTTTGTTTCATATACTGTAGAAGTTAATCTAAACCCACTTTTATAGGCCACTATGAAATGCTAATACTTCTGAATATATTGGTTTTTTCTGTTTAGAAACTATCTGAAATGTTTGTGTAAATCAGATTAAATCATGCTACTGTATGTAATCAACATACATTTAATGAAGGAAGGGGTTTGAAAAAATAGACAAGTTGTGTTCAGATCTACTGCGATATAGAGCTGCTGCAGTATTTCGTTTTCAGCAGCAGGGGGCAACAGACCACAACCAAAAGAGAGCGCTCTGACGAGGAACTGCCTCAATCGGTTTTGCTTGTGGATTCAGGTGGAAATTCTCACGAAATGATTATAAAACAAACCAGAGACTGCGGTATAATTAGTGGGCTAGTTAGCCCACTCCACGTTCTTCTAACGATTTATTTTTTCCACTTCTTCCACACCTAACTAGGCTACTCACCTTAACACCTAACTAGGCTACACACCTTAACATACACACCTCAAACAAACATCAAAATAATCACCACATTCCAGACATATATTCAATAACTTTAGAGATATTGTATTTACACATTTAACCAAATTTTTCTTACATTGAAATCATGAATCAGAGGCTAATGGCTTGGCTTAGCTAAGCTAAGATAACATAAGCTAACTGTAAGAAGACACTTCACCTGCTAAGCCTCTGGTTGCAAACTCCTTAATTCACGTAGTGTAGTAGTTAGAGAAGCTGATACATAGAGCCAAAGATCACATGTTCAAACCCCACCTTAGACTTACAAAAAATAACATAATGAATATCTAATGATTACATTTATAAGATGATGATCGAGACAGAGTTGGAGGCTGATGGGGGATCATCATCAATTTCCCTGGGGGAGGTCACTGAGGTAGTCAAACAA